>JAMYIC010001011.1:29432-57870 GCA_024112705.1 Microcera coccophila
ATACGATCGGCCTCTGGTATGCAGAGGGAAGCGCCCCAGCTGGGAAATAATGCACTATGAGTCGGATCCAACTTGACCACCTTCCAGTGAACCGACCGAGATCGACCCTCCTCCGAGTAGACGACTCATCACGTTGACCAGCGTCCTTCTGAGGTTTTCCTCAAAGCTGCAAGGTGGGAGTTTTATATTGGAATAAGAGGAAGTCAAGTGCCGCATCCATGTGCCTCGATGATGACTCTAAGCAGAGTAGACGTCAGCAGAAGGTAGCTTCACAGGAATGGCAAGGGACAGTGTGGATGAAATGAAGGGGATACTCCAAATACATTCCGTGGCTCGTGAATATGCAAGCTGGAAGAGATAAACAGGTGGGGGTTGCAATCTTGCATTGCTTCAACACCACGCACCCGTCGAGCTTAGCCTTTCGCGCGCTGTTCGGCCAGTCACGAGCTACCTACCTATCTAGGCAATTCCCTGCTGAGCACCCTTGCAGAGAGAACCAGAAGTGTTCTGTTACTCTTTTGAGAAGACCGTTTGCATGTCGGCGATGAAGTCGGTCGCTGAGAGCAGGACGCCTGCGAACGGGAAAACGAGCGCATTCATCACGTTGGTGTCGCGTCGATGACAGCACGGTCGTCGACGCTTGCATTGACCCGGACCAGAAAGCAAATTCTTCACAACGCGAACATGGCGAAAGCCTCACGCGGCAAGCTTCTATCGGATCGGCTTGAATGAAGTGGACTGGGGGTAGTGAAGGTTGAGTCGAAAAGTGGTGGTTGAGGATGAACATTGGTGATGATCGTCGAGGTAACTTGGTTTCACATCGCCTTGCAAGGGTAGGGAGGGGGCAACCGCATCTGGTTCAGTTGATACCCCATAGTAAGAATAGTAGTGAACAATGACTCTCAGGCTATGATTAATTATTAAGAGGCCTTTCTCGTAGATTAACATGGTTGTAACACTTTCGGATGTGTAGGGTAGTTTGACTCACAAGGAAACTTGATATAATTTACGAAATTGGGGCAAGTTTACAGAGATGTACCAGTAAACACGAATTGACTCTGGACGTAAAGATATTCCAAGACAACGTTGAGCATTGAGACAACGTTAGAGAATGACTTCATTCTGTTTCTCTGATAACCCCGGGTCGAAGGGAAGGGTTTCTTGCACGTGGATTCAGTCGCGTACGCGGACAACAGTGGGTACTTTGTCAATCTCATTCGGAATTTAACCTACGCACGTATTACCGTGATAGGAACCTAATGAGATGAGGGCGGTACTCATTTTACTGTATAGTTGTTTCATCCTTGACGAAATCACATCATTGAGCGTGGACTAATCGCAGCCGCGATCCTTATTGTCTCAAACTAAGGTTCCCAGGGAGAGAGGAGAAAATAGAAGCCCCGGAGAATTTAAGCGTTGATTTAGCACTACAATAGTATATGAGCTACAAGACATCTAAATGATGAACATGTGTATTGCCGCTCCGGCATTCTAGGTTTTGGTCGTGGTCGATGGATCTGCCACTGTCAACATGGAGAAAGGGTAGACCTGATGGCCGACTCTACATTAATGTGCCTATCCCGGTGAGGCAAGTAGGACATGCAGCAAAAGAGCCGGATAACGCGGACGTCATAGACTCCGGAGTCCCCAGCTAGACACCTTATCGAGTCGCGATGGAGCGTTGTCTTGTGGTGGTTGTGGTTGCGGTTAGAACTTAATCTTTCTAATCAATCTCCGACGCCTTGGCAAAGGAGAATCGGAAATCTTGATCCAAGGCGCATCTCGCGTCTTAAATGATGGTCACACTCACCAACTGTCTGGCGCAGCTGCGCAGATTGCCTTCCGGGACTGAGGGCAGATGCCGATTCCAGCCGCGATGAATTCCAAAAAGCGTTGAATTTGACTTTGGAGCGCACGTACGAGCGAGCCTAGGCAGCTGAGTTTCCCGGACAATAGCTCTTTGACTTGGCAATTAGCTTTATTTATAATACGTAAGCCAAGTAGGACGCCTTGGCACAGAGACGGCCCATAGTCCATGGTCCGAAACATGGTCGCGGCCAACCTTGGTTGCCATGCTGTTCTGCGGATCCAGAGGCTGAAGATGCGATGGTTGTGTGCCTGTCTTAGTGCGGCTGATGTGGGTACCGTACATCGATCTAGCGGGTCGATCTGGGTGGCCGATCCACTGGAGTAGCTGCCCTGACGGCCGATCCCAGGCGGCGAAAAGGCTCCCCTCCCCTCCCTGCCAATCGCTAAGCGGATGGCGGGGACGGTACCTGAGCCGGGCAGCTAAGGCAGGTACGCTTAGAGATGCAGAGGGGGGGGCGAGGGGACTCACCATCACCACCATCTCGCAGCCTCAAGCAGACTTCGCCTCTGACACTAAACCTTGTTTCTCATCCCACTCGTCGCTGCGACAAAGGCCATTGATCCTAGACAACGGCACTGTGACACCACCCGCAGTCCAGATCTGCGCCCAGCATTGGTCCAGCAGTAGCTCCTGACCAATCGTAAGGGGGGGGTTACCTCTTGATGGGCATGTACTGAACACGGGCCCCTCTTCACGGACCACAAGTACTATCGGCTGCCTCGTGGCCCCGACTCTCAACTATCGATCTATAACCCCCCCGCCATGGACTCGATTCAGGACCTACCGATTGACGTCCTCCTGGCCATGGCCCGCCCATCCCGTTGCAGCGGGATTTCGAGATGCAATCAAGCCTGGCCGATAAGGTTACCGAGCCATGCCACAACCGTCGTGTCCGATTCCCTCTCGGCCACTGCTGCAGTCTGACGCTCCTGCTCATGTGTCTGCTCGCGGGTAGTCGAAGCCTGTTGTCGGCGACAGTGACGCGAGCAGGCCGATTGTCCATGTCGTCAAATCGTCTGCCGCGAGACCGACAGTCAAAGGTCCTCTGTAAAACACGACTTGACTAGTCCATCAAGTGATGACAATGACTAGTCTCAGTGATCGACCCCCATCGCCGTCCCTCTGCGGCTACCCAAGGCAATGTCGCATCTCTTAACATTCCGGAGACTGTGAATCCCACCAGGTCGGTCTATTGAACCTTTCGTACCTGTGGGGGACGTCGACGAGACACCAATTGAATCCGGTCCCGGATCTATGTGTGTATGTTGACGCATTCCAGTCCTCAGGCCTGGCCCTGCCTAGTGGCAAACTGAACCACCATGTCGCAACTCTCTTCCGGCTCCGCTTCGAAGCTTCTTCTGCCCCAGCAACAGCGTGGACGGAGACTGGTTGTGGTAATATTTCAGCTCATCATGTCGGTTCTGGCATGGTGGCGTACGCGCTTCGCCCGCGACACCGGGATGGTCGAGGAACAACGCCTTTGTGAGGGCCAATTTCCAATTACGCCGGAATTCAGATGTTTACTATCCACCGCGAACGGTAGCCGCTGGGTTGTCGACTTTGCCTCGGCGGAGTCATGCGAGAGGCGTCCTTTGTTCGATTGCCTTATAACCCAAGTCTAAGTCTCAGCGTACCTGTACACCCAGACTTTCCTCACTTTCTTTGTCAAACAGGTCATTCCTTTACAGCGTTCGAGTGAGGGCTCGATTGTTCCTACACAGCGCAAACATGTGGCGCCGATTACAGCAGCTCCTGCTGCTCGGCTATGCCACCAGCCAATGCAATGGCTACCTCGCAGCTACACACCACAATCATTTGTTCGCCAGAAGGTCGGAGCATAGCTCGGTATGCTACACCTACGTGACGAGCTACCCGGTCCTTGTGACCGAAGATCACTTCATCACCATTACTCACATGTACACCGGTAAATCCGCAATCACCAGAACCATCACCGGATCCAAAGGCGGATCCGACTACATCGTTGTTCAAGCACCTTCTGATTCTCTCACTACTCAAGGCGGCAAGGGTGCCGTCACCATTCCTCCGGACGTATCCGACACCGTCAGTCCCTATGTTATCATCGTTCAGCAATACACTGGCACCGAGACTATTACCAACCCCATCACCAGTGTCGTGCAAAAGCCGACAGGATCATCCCCCGGCACAATCATCATCCAAACACCACAGGGCGGCCCTGGAACTGATGCCGTCGGCCCAGATCTCACCCTCACCCCGACGGATTCTTCTGGAACCTTCACCGTTTTCGAGCCGATGCCGACTACGGTGACGGGAACTAGCATTGTTAGAATCACCGTCCCGCCTAGCGGAACGAACCAGGGGACCGTCATCATCCAGACGGCCGTGTCCCAAAACCAAGGGGCTTCTGCCGGCCAGGCTCTGACCATTCAGCCAGCGTCGAAAGGCGGATTTGCGACGGTCTTCGAGCCCCTTCCCGGAAGCGCCACCGGCACGTCGCCAATTAGAAGCACGATTGCACCCAGCGGGACGAACCCGGGGACTATCGTTGTCGAGACACCCGCTGGCAATGGCGGAACACTCACTATTTATCCAACAGAGTCGGGCGGGCTCGTGACCGTCATCGAGCCCGGAGACACATCTGTTGTCACTGGAAGCACCCCAGTGATAGTCACCATCCCACCGAGCGGCACCGAGCCTGGGACTGTCATTATCCAGACCCCCGTTGGCCCCCAGAACGCAGCCGCAACCTCGACAGGCGCAGCCACAATTGACGGAAACCCCGTCGGTGCCACAACCACAGACGTCGAGATTCCGGCTGATTTTGTGTCGTCGAATGTCGCGGGAACAGAACCCGAAGATTCTGCAACTGCTGGAGCCAATGAACCGGGAGCTTCGTCACCTAACCAAGCCGATCAACCTGGAGGCTCGGGAGCTGTGGGAGCTCCAGGATCCGGGAGGTCGTCAGCCGTTCGAGCCCCCGGAGCTCCCGGAGCTCCCGGAGCCGGGAAGCCGTCGGCTGCGGCTGGACGACCTCAAGACGCGAGAACGACGTTGAACCCAGAGGCAGCCACGTCTGGGGGATATGTCACGGTTGTTGGTCCGTACTCGGGCACCGATATGGGGGGCTCGGTGATTACAAGCACCATCTCTCCGAGTGGCACGTATCCTGGAACTGTTGTAATCCTAACTCCTGCCGACTTTGTACCTGTGACAGGAGGAGATACTGGGATGACTGGATCTTCTGTCGGCGGTGGTGGTGGTGGCTCGGCCAACAAGGCGAGCGGCCGAAAGACGGCGAAACCACCGGTGGAACCTTCGGCTTACACAACCCTGGAAGATGGCTGGATGTCTCTGCCCTATTTCACTGGGAGCTATGACGGAGAAGAAGAGACGGGCATCGCTGACACTTCTACTGAGTCTTTCAATCTCGATGGCAACCAAGGTACGGCTGGTGGTTCTCAAGCATCTGACGCGAAGAACCAGGGCTCCGCGTTTAGAAACACTGGCCCCAACCGTGCCCTGACTACTGGGATGGCCGACTCTTCCGGCGACTTCAGTCGACCCATGACGACGGTGACGAGTGTCGGGTCCCAACCCACAACGTTTACCGTCCTGCCCTCGGTCTCGTCGAGGACTGGAACGGTCTTCATTGTTCACCAAGGAGTCGCGAATAGCCGTGCCCGGCCAATGGTAACAGTCACAAGTTATGGAACTGTGTGTACGACCCGTACCGTAATGCCTTCCGGAAATTCGGGCACAGGGACCGTATTTGTGATTCAAGAGTTGCAGACCGATAGCTTTGACCAGCCAACGACAACTATCACTAGCTATGGCTCCCAGGCTACTACGTACACCATCTATCCTTCTGACGATGCGGACACGGTCACGGTGTTCGTCATTGACAAAACTGCAGCGGCTGGTAGCAGTCGAACCATGACGACGGTGACCAACTTTGGACCGCAGCCCACGACCTTTACCGTCTATCCATCTGAAAGTTCGAAAGCCGGCACAGTGGTTGTGGTCGGCTACCAGACGGAAGCTGACTTCCAAGGGTCGATGACTACAGTGACCAACCACGGTTCTGCGCCAGCTACAATCACTGTTTATCCCTCAGGCACGGCTGGAACGGGTACGGTCTATGTCGTCGACCAAACGTCGGGTGCTTCCTTCAGACGGCCCATGACCACCATCACCAGTTTCGGCTCCGCGGCTACCACCTTTACCGCGTTGCCTTCTGGGGCTTCGCAGACGGGTACTGTTGTCGTTGTCCGACAGACCACGAGCGCTGGTAATGCCAGACCCATGACAACGGTTACTCAATTCGGGACGCATTCCGGAACATTTACCGTTTTGCCCTCAGGCGCATCAAAGACGGGTACTGTGTTTATCATTGATGTGACAACCGCTCCCTACAAGAGACCCATGACCACTGTCACCAGCTTCGGTGGGAACCCTACAACATACACCGTCATTCCCAGCGGTGCATCTGAGCCTGGCACGGTCTTTGTCGTCCAGCGAGCATCCGCTTCGCACGACAGGGCCATGACCACAGTCACCAGCCGAGGGCCTTCGCCTACGAGCTACACTGTGATGCCATCCGATTCTACGGGGCAAGGAACTGTTGTCGTCATTCAGGGCTATTCAACCTTCGTTAGACCTATGACGACTGTTAGTGGTTTCGCAGCTTCGGCTACGACGTACACAGTCATACCGTCCGGAGCTTCAGCGACGGGAACAGTCTACATTGTCGCCGCAAGCACTTCCCCTCAACCTAGACAGATGGTCACCGTCACTAGCCCTGGCTCACATCCATCCACCTATACCGTGCTGCCGTCTGATACCTCGAAAGCGGGAACCGTAGTCATCGTTCAGGCTACTTCTGGAACCCACAGCATTCCTGCCGGAACTCACGCCAGATCCATGGTTACGGTCACAAGCCGCGGACCCCAACCCACTACCTATACTATCCTGCCTTCCGATGGTTCGAAAGCTGGTACTGTGGTTATTGTCCCTGCTTCTGTCGGAGGAACACACGCTGGTTCCGGGACCCACGCCAGGTCCATGGTTACGGTCACGAGCTCCGGAGCCCAGCCCACCACTTATACCATCCTGCCCTCGGATGGTTCGAAGGCCGGTACCGTGGTTATCGTCCCCGCTTCTGGCGGAGGAACGCACGCTGGTTCCGGAACTCATGCTAGGTCTATGGTCACGGTTACAAGTCCTGGAGCTCAGCCCAGTACCTACACCATTCTACCTTCCGATGGCTCGAAAGCTGGAACTGTGGTTGTCATAGCTGCCACTGGTAGTGGAACTCGCGCTACTCCTGCCGGACCTCGCACTTCTGCCGGAACTCACGCGAGGTCTATGGTCACGATCACAACTACTGGAACGCAGCCTACTACGTATACCATTCCACCTTCCGATACTGCGGATGTTGGAACTGTTGTTGTTGTTCCCGAAACTGTCGGTGGAAGCCACGCTGCTTCGGGAAGCCATGCCGCATCTTCTGGAAGCCGTGCTGGTTCTTCTGGCAGCCATTCTGTTCCTTCTGGTAGCCACGCGGTTCCTTCTGGAAGCCATGGTGCTTCATCCGGAAGCCATGCTGGATCTTCTGGCAGCCATGCTACTCCTTCCGGAAGCCATGCAGTTTCTTCTAGGAGCCGTGCTGGTCCTTCCGGAAGCCAGGCTGCTTCATCTGGAAGTCAGGCTGGTTCTTCTGGCAGCCATGCTACTCCTTCCGGAAGCCATGCAGTTTCTTCTGGGAGCCGTGCTGGTCCTTCCGGAAGCCAGGCTGCGTCATCTGGAAGCCAGGCTGGTTCTTCTGGAAGCCATGCTGTTTCTTCTGGAACTCATGCCAGATCAATGGTCACCGTCACAACCACTGGGTCGCATCCTACCACCTATACCATTCCGCCTTCTGATACATCGAACGCCGGGACCGTGGTTATTATTCCTGAAACCTTTGCTGGTAGTCAGGCTGCATCTGGAAGTCACGCTGCTTCTGGAAGTCACGCTGCTTCTGGAAGCCACGGTAGATCTATGGTTACAGTCACGAGCTCTGGAGCCCATCCTACTACCTACACGGTTCTGCCCTCCAATGTGTCACAACCTGGTACTGTCTTCGTGATTCAGGGAATTCCTGTTGGTAGCCACGTTCGGCCGATGGTAACAGTTACGAGCCCCGGCCCCCGCGCAACTACGTATACTGTTCTGCCATCTGATACATCTCGACCTGGAACTGTTTACAACATCTACGCGACAACCACTGTAGGCGGTAGCCACACTAGACCGATGGTGACGATCACTAGCCCTGGAACCCAGGCAACTACGTATACAGTCATGCCATCCAACACATCACGAGCAGGAACCGTGTTTATCATTCGTGCGACAGGCACCGGCTCGTTTGTGAGGCCGATGGTTACAATTACTAGCTACGGACCTAGCCCAAGCACGTACACGGAACTGCCGGCTGACGATACCTGCACCGGAACTGTTTATGTCATCGATACGACTGCTACTGGCTCATTCATGAGGCCCATGGTCACAGTAACTAGTCCGGGGCCACACCCAACCACATACACGGTCCTGCCGTCTGATGTATCGCAAGCTGGAACGGTATTTATCGTAGACGTAACTGCTACTGGCTCATTTGTAAGACCCATGGTCACGGTAACCAGTCACGGACCTCACCCAACCACATATACAGTCCTGCCGTCTGATGCATCACAAGCTGGAACGGTATTTGTCGTCGATGCGACTCCTACCGGGTCAGCCTCGAGGCCGATGGTTACAATCACTAGCCCTGGGCCGCATCCGTCAACCTACACCGTGCTGCCGTCTGACAGATCACAACCTGGAACCGTTTTTGTCATCGCTGGCACCACCGGCTCATTTGGAGTAGCTACTGCAAGTGGCGGCAATGCCAGGTCGATGGTTACCATCACTAGTCCTGGACCTCATCCAACTACGTATACGGTCTTGCCTTCCAATGCGTCGCGACCAGGAACTGTCTTTATCATCGAGGGTACAACCGCTGGTACGCCTGGCATTCACACCCGGTCGATGGTTACTATTACGAGCCCTGGACCTCATCCTACTACGTACACAGTCTTTCCATCTGATACCTCTCGACCCGGTACGGTTTTCGTTGTTGATGCCACCACGGCCGGCACTCCCGGGAGCCACACCCGGCCGATGGTTACTATTACGAGCCCTGGACCTCATCCCACTACGTACACGGTCTTGCCATCTGATACTTCTCGCCCTGGAACAGTTTTCGTCATCGGTGGCACCGCTACTACTGGTACTTTCGGAGTAGCTACTGCGAGCGGTGGCAGACCAATGGTCACAGTTACAAGCCCTGGGGCTCATGCAACCACATATACAATCTTGCCCTCCGACGCTTCCCAGCCCGGCACGGTTTTTGTTGTCGATGCAACAACGGCTGGAACTCCCGGTAGTCACACCAGACCTATGGTCACTATTACGAGTCCTGGACCTCATCCAACCACATACACAGTCCTGCCATCTGATACTTCCCGACCTGGTACTGTCTTTGTTGTTGGCGCTACTACTGGCATGCCTGGTGGAAGTGCTACTAGCGGTGGCCATAGCCGGCCGATGGTAACTATCACGAGCCCCGGAACTCGTGCAACTACATATACGGTCCTACCATCTAATACTTCCCAGCCTGGTACGGTGTTCATCGTCGGGGTTCCTGGCACGCCTGGTGGAAGTGCCGCTAGCGGTAGCCACAGCCGACCGATGGTTACTATTACCAGCCCCGGAACTCGGGCAACTACTTATACAGTTATGCCATCTGATGCCTCCCAGCCTGGTACTGTTTTTGTCGTTGGGGTTGCGACTGGCACACCTGGTGGAAGTGCCGCTAGTGGTAGCCACAGCCGACCGATGGTTACTATTACCAGCCCCGGAACTCGGGCAACTACTTATACAGTTATGCCATCTGATGCCTCCCAGCCTGGTACTGTTTTTGTCGTCGGGGTTATGACTAGTACTCTTGGTGCAAGTGTTATCAGCGGTAGCCACACCCGCCCAATGGTCACCATTACCAGCCCCGGAACTCGGGCAACTACATATACAGTTATGCCCTCTGATGCCTCGCAGCCGGGCACTGTTTTCATCGTCGGTGTCAGTATTAGCACTCCTGGTGCAAACACTGCAGCTGGAAGTCATACCCGGCCAATGGTCACCATTACGAGCCCCGGGACCCGGGCCACGACATATACAGTTATGCCCTCTGATGCCTCGCAGCCGGGCACTGTTTTCATCGTCGGGGTGGCTACTAGCACTCCTGGTGTAAACACTGTAGCTGGAAGTCATACCCGGCCAATGGTCACCATTACAAGCCCTGGAACTCGGGGAACCACATATACAGTAATTCCATCTGATGCTTCGCAGCCGGGCACTGTTTTTGTTGTCGATGCGACATCTGCAGGCAGTCCTGGAGCAAACACTGCTGGTGGAAGCCATACCCGGCCAATGGTTACTATTACGAGCCCCGGAACCCGGGCAACGACATATACGGTTATGCCATCTAATGCTTCGCAGCCAGGCACCGTCTTTGTAGTCGATGCTACATCTGCGGGTAGTCCTGGTGCAAACACTGCTAGTGGTAGCCACAGCCGACCGATGGTCACTATCACAAGCCCTGGATCTCATACTACAACCTATACGATAATGCCTTCCGACACATCTCAACCAGGGACTATCTTCGTCGTCGATATCACATCTGCTAGCACTCCTGGCGCGAGCACTCCTGGTGGCAGTCATACCCGACCAATGGTTACCATCACAAGTCCTGGGCCCCGCGCTACGACCTACACGGTATTGCCTTCCGACGCCTCTCGGCCTGGAACAGTCTTTGTTATTGCCGCTACTTCTATTAGCACTCCTGGCGCGAGCACCCCTGGTGGTAGTCACACCCGCCCGATGGTCACCATCACAAGCCCTGGACCCCACGCTACGACCTACACGGTTTTACCTTCTGATGCAAATCAAGCAGGGACTGTTTACAACATTTATTCAAATAATCCCTATGGTGCCCCTCCGGTTAGTCGCGCGAGACCAATGGTTACAGTCACAAGCCCTGGAACTCAAGCAACCACGTATACAGTTCTGCCCTCTAACACAGCACAAGCTGGAACTGTATACAATATATATGCTACTACTACTGGCAGAACTGTTGGTGCGGCTGATTTTAGCAATACACACGTTCGTCCGATGGTTACAGTTACAAGTCCCGGATCTCGCGCAACGACATATACGGTCTTGCCATCTGACACAGCTCAAGCTGGAACAGTTTATAATATCTACGCTACTAGTGCGGGTGGAACCACCGGCGGAGCCACCCCTGGCGGCAGCCATACTCGGCCGATGGTAACAATCACAAGTCCGGGACCCCGGGGAACCACATATACAGTTTTCCCCTCGAACACAGCGGAAGCCGGAACTGTTTATGATATTTACCCTACTAGCGCAGGTGGAACCACTGGCGCAGGTACTCCTGGTGGTAGCCACACTCGGCCGATGGTAACGATAACGAGTCCAGGACCTCGAGGAACTACATATACAATTTTACCCTCCAACACAGCACAAGCTGGAACTGTTTATGATATTTACCCTACTAGCGCAGGTGGAACTACTGGCGCAGCCACCCCTGGTGGTAGCCATACTCGGCCGATGGTCACAATCACAAGCCCTGGTCCCCGAGGAACCACGTATACAGTTTTCCCCTCGAACACAGCTGAAGCCGGCACTGTATACAATATCGTCGGTACTACTGCAGGAACTATTCCTGGCGGTAGTCATACTCGGCCGATGGTTACAATCACAAGTCCGGGACCCCGAGGAACCACATATACAGTCCTCCCCTCGAACACAGCTGAAGCCGGCACTGTATACAATATCGTCGGTACTACTGCAGAAACTACTCCTGGCGGTAGCCATACTCGGCCGATGGTCACAGTCACAAGCCCTGGTCCTCGAGCAACGACATATACAGTTTTCCCCTCGAATACAGCCGAAGCTGGCACTGTATACAATATCGTCGGTACTACTGCAGGAACTACTCCTGGCGGTAGTCATACTCGGCCGATGGTCACCATCACGAGCCCGGGACCTCGAGCAACTACGTACACTGTTCTGCCGTCTAATACAGCTGAAGCTGGAACTGTATACGACATTGTTGCTACTACTGCGGGAATGACCATTAGCAGCACTCACCCACGGCCAATGGTCACAATCACGAGCCCAGGTCCGCGCGCAACAACGTACACGGTTATGCCTTCTGATACCGCAAAAGCCGGAACTGTATACGATATTTACGCAACTACCACGGGCGGTACCATTGGCGCGGCTGATTTTAGTAGTACCCACGTTCGACCAATGGTAACGATCACGAGCCCGGGACCTCGCGCAACCACGTACACTATTTTACCATCTGATACAGCTCAAGCTGGAACGGTTTATGACATCTATGTA
The DNA here is from genome assembly GCA_024112705.1 of Microcera coccophila. NCBI lineage: Eukaryota > Fungi > Ascomycota > Sordariomycetes > Hypocreales > Nectriaceae > Microcera > Microcera coccophila. Next base: position 41,785 of record JAMYIC010001011.1, read on the forward strand.
ACTACCGCAGTCAGTGGCAGCCATACCAGGTCCATGGTCACAATCACCAGCCCCGGGCCTCATGCAACTACTTATACAATCTACCCCTCTGATACATCGCAGGCTGTAATTGTGTACCAAATTTACTCAACCAATGTCGGCGGAGGCTATGGTGCCCCCCCGGCTAGTCGGGTGAGGCCGATGGTTACGGTCACGAGCCCAGGACCTAGCGCAACTACATACACAGTTCTCCCCTCCAACACAGCGGTAGCTGGAACGGTTTACAATATTTACGCAACCACTGGCGTCAGCGGCACTCATACAAGGCCAATGGTCACCGTTACGAGTCCTGGACCTTATGCGTCGACTTATACTGTCCTGCCCTCTGATGCATCACAAGCTGGAACTGTGTACAATATCTACGCAACGACCGGCGCTAGCGGCAGTCATACAAGACCAATGGTTACAATTACTAGCCCTGGAACGCGGGCTACAACTTACACCATTCTTCCAACTAACACAGCGCAAGCAGGAACGGTTTATGACATCTATGTAACTACTACTGCCGGCGGTAGCCACAGTAGGCCGATGGTTACAATCACTAGTCCAGGAACACGGGCTACAACTTATACCGTCCTGCCTTCTGACACAGCGCGAGCTGGCACCATATATGACATCTATGTTACTACTTCTGGTGGTACAGTCGGTGTAGCTACTGCGACCCAACCCAGACCGATGGTCACTATTACTAGCCCGGGACCTCGAGCGACAACATATACCGTTTTGCCATCGGATACGTCAGAAGCTGGAACTGTCTTTGACATCTACGCTACTACTGCTGCGGCCAGCAGTCACACTAGGCCGATGGTTACGATTACAAGTCCCGGAACGCAGGCTACGACTTACACTGTCCTGCCTTCTGACCCATCACGAGCCGGGACGGTGTACGATATCTATGCAACGACATCTGGAGGAAGTCACAGCGCAGCTACGGCCAGTCGCTCTAGACCGATGGTCACTGTAACCAGCCCAGGGCCGCATGCGACAACCTATACTGTCTTGCCCTCTAATACGGCAGAAGCCGGTACCGTCTTTGACATTTACGCTACTACTGCTGCAGCCAGTAGCCACACGAGGCCGATGGTTACGATTACTAGCCCAGGGTCTCGGGCTACAACTTACACCGTCCTACCCTCTGACCCGTCGCGAGCTGGTACTGTGTATGACATTTACGCAACTACTTCTGGCGGCACTTTCGGCGTGGCCACCGCTAGCGGCAGTCAAGCTAGACCGATGGTCACTATCACTAGTCCTGGGCCGCATGCGACAACGTACACCATTCTACCCTCCGCCACGTCGGAAGCCGGGACTGTCTTTGACATCTACGCAACGACTGCTGCCCTGTCTAGCCCATCCGGCAGCTATGTCAGGCCTATGGTGACAATCACGAGCCCAGGATCTCGTGCTACGACCTACACCGTTTTGCCATCTGATAGATCTCAAGCTGGAACGGTCTATGATATCTACGCTACCACTGGTACTCCATCTGGTCCTCGAACAAGACCTATGGTTACAGTAACTAGCCCCGGGACCCGTGCTACAACCTACACTGTCTTGCCATCCGATGTGTCGCAAGCTGGCACAGTTTATGATATCTATGCTACCACCGGTACTCCATCTGGTCCTCGGACTAGGCCTATGGTTACGATCACGAGCCCAGGGACCCGTGCTACAACTTATACCGTCTTACCATCCGATATATCACAGGCCGGGACAGTTTATGATATCTACGTGACTACTGGGACATCATCTGGTACGCGAACTAGACCCATGGTGACAATCACTAGCCCAGGGACCCGTGCAACGACTTATACTGTCTTGCCGTCCGACGTATCGCAAGCTGGTACTGTTTATGACATCTATGCAACTACTGGGACACCATCTGGAACTCGAACCAGGCCCATGGTTACAATCACGAGCCCGGGAACTCGCGCCACCACCTATACCGTTCTGCCGTCTAATACATCACAGGCTGGTACCGTTTACGATATCTACGTAACTACTGGGACACCATCTGGTACGCGAACTAGACCCATGGTGACAGTCACGAGCCCAGGAACCCGCGCTACTACCTATACCGTTCTGCCTTCGGATATATCACAGGCCGGCACCGTCTACGATATTTACGCAACTACAGGCAGTGGCTTCAGCCGTCCGATGACTACGGTCACTGAGTTTGGTCCTTCTGCTAGCAGATACACCGTTACGCCTTCCGGAGCTAGTGGAACGGGCACGGTTTTCGTCATTGAAGCTACGACTGGCTACAGAGCGTCGACTGACAGCCTCGGCTTGACATTCGCCAGCAGTGGAGCTTCCACCCGACCCATGACTACTGTTACTAGCTTTGGGCCTTCAAGGAGCACGTACACGGTCTTGCCGTCAGGCGCATCTCAGACTGGTACCGTTTTCGTCATCGAGGCCACCACTGGGTACCGAGCATCGACTGATAGTCTAGGCTTGACCTACACCAGCACTGGAAGCTTTGTCAGGCCTATGACTACTGTTACTCGATCTGGTCCTTCGGCCAGCACTTACACCGTTATACCCTCGGGCCCTTCGGGCATGGGTACGGTGGTGGTTGTTGAAGGCACTCCGGCAGGAAGCAGACCAATGACCACGGTCACCAACTACGGTACCAGGCCCACCACATACACCAGCCTGCCTTCCAATCCAACAGCTACCGGGACTGTCTTTGTTGTCGAGACCTCGACGGCTTCGTACCACAGATCAATGGTCACCATCACAACTACAGGGACCCAAGCTACAAGGTATACAGTCGTTCCCACCGCGGCGACTGAGCCAGGCACAGTGTTCGTCGTGGAGGCGTCGACTGGGACTGGAAGCAGGCCGTTTGTCACGGTTACCAGTTCGGGAACCCGCCCTACCACTTACACCATATCTGCGACGGCCGAATCGCAGCCTGGGACGGTTGTGGTTATCCAAGACATGACTGGCACAGATTCTAGCCGGGCTTGGGTGACTGTCACTAGTGCTGGTACTCATGCTACAACGATCAGCCTTACCCCCACCGCCGCGTCAGCTACAGGCACCGTCGTCGTAGTCAGGGAGACTACTGGAAGCTTTAGCCGGGCTTGGGTTACCGTCACTAGTGCTGGCACGCACGCCACGACCCTCAGCATTACTCCAACCGGCTCATCGGAGACGGGCACTGTGGTTGTGGTTAGAGAGACTACTGGAAGCAACGTCCGACCTTGGGTTACTGTCACCAGCACAGGTACTCATGCCACCACTTTCAGCCTCACTCCTACCGCGGCGTCGGGAACAGGAACGGTGGTTATCGTCAAAGAGCCTACCGGAAGCTACAGCCGACCTTGGGTTACCGTCACTAGCACAGGTACTCATGCCACCACTTTCAGTCTTACTCCTACCGCGGCGTCGGGAACAGGAACGGTGGTTATCGTCAAAGAGCCTACCGGAAGCTACAGCCGACCTTGGGTCACTGTCACTAGTACAGGTACCCATGCCACCACTTTCAGCCTCACACCCACCGGTGCTTCAGGCACGGGTACTGTGGTAATTGTCCAAGAGACTACTGGAAGTTATACTCGACCTTGGGTGACCGTAACTAGCGCCGGAACCCGCGCTACCACCCTCAGTATCACTCCCACTGCATCGTCAGCCACGGGAACCGTTGTTATCGTTCAAGAGGCCAGTGTGACTGGAACCATGAGCAGACCTTGGGTTACTATTACTAGCACCGGCACTCATGCAACTACCTACAGCCTAACCCCTACTGGAGCATCAGGGACAGGCACTGTTGTCATAGTCCGAGAGACTACTGGAAGTGACAGTCGACCTTGGACCACTTTTACTAGCGTTGGCAGTCACGCTACGACATTCAGTATTACCCCTACTGGCCGCTCGGACACTGGAACCGTTGTAGTAGTCCAAGACGTCACTGCAACTGGGACCTCGAGTCGAAATTGGGTTACGGTAACTAGTACTGGCACTCATGCCACGACCTTCAGCATCACGCCAACCGGCCAGTCAGAGACAGGAACTGTTATAGTTGTTCAAGCGACTAGCGCCGTTCAAAGCATGAGCAGGAACTGGGTTACCGTGACCAGTGCCGGCACCCATGCCACGACCCTGACCATTACTCCTACTGGTTCGATGGAGACAGGGACAGTGGTCGTGGTCCGAGAAACCAGCTCGCCCGGAGCCTCCAGCGGAACCGTCAGTAGACATTGGGTTACTGTGACGAGTGCTGGTACCAGCGCCACGACTTTGACCCTTACCCCTACTGGTTCGTCGGAGACAGGAACTGTGGTCATAGTCCAAGAAACCAGCGCAGCCGGAAGCATGACCAGAAACTGGGTCACCGTTACCAGTGCAGGCACTCGTGCTACAACATTAACCATTACCCCTACTGGGGCATCAGGAACAGGAACTGTTGTAGTAATCCGAGAGACGAGCGTAACTCAAACCTTCAGCAGACATTGGGTTACCATTACAAGCAACGGACCTCGGCCCACCACTTACAGTCTCACGCCAACTGCCGCATCAGATACCGGCACGGTTGTCGTAGTCCAAGAGACCAGCGCAGCGGGATCGTCTAGCAGACACTGGGTTACCATCACAAGTAGCGGACCTCGCCCGACGACATACAGCCTTACCCCTACTGCTGCATCTGATACTGGAACCGTTGTCATTATCCAGGGAACTAGCGCAGCTGGAACCTCTAGCCGGCGCTGGGTAACCATCACTAGCACGGGCACCCAGGCTACGACTTATAGCCTGACCCCTACTGCTGCCTCGGACACTGGCACTGTGGTTGTTGTGGAGAGAATCACCTCGACTCCTTCTAATAGCAGACATTGGGTCACCGTCACCAGCACTGGATCCCACGCGACAACTTATAGCCTCACACCGACTGCCGCGTCAGATACCGGCACCGTTGTCGTAGTCCAGGGAACCAGCACAGCCGGAACATCTAGCAGGCACTGGGTAACTGTGACAAGTACCGGGTCCCTTGCCACCACCTACAGTTTGACTCCTACTGTAGCCTCTGGTACTGGAACTGTGGTTGTGGTCGAGAATGTCTCTTCGACTCCTGCCGTTTCCCATAGCAGATATTGGGTCACCGTCACTAGCACTGGGTCTCGGGCGACCACTTATAGTCTCACACCGACCGGCCCATCGGCTACCGGCACGGTCGTTGTTGTCGAAGGGACTGCTGCGCCAGCCGACTACACGAACGCCTGGACCACCCTGACGAGTTTTGGTACTCGGGCTACAACACGTACCATTTTCCCCACCGGTGCTTCTGACACTGGCACAGTCGTGGTCGAGGAGCTGACGTCAAGGACAGGGTCTAGTCGACCTTGGGTTACTGTGACAAGCTATGGAACAGCTGCGACGACCTTCAGCCTCTACCCCAGCGATGCAACCGGCACGGGAACTGTTGTCGTCGAAGCCACTCGCCCTTGGGTTACTGTTACGTCTACCGGGACGCAGGCCACTACTTATAGTATAACCCCAACTGGCGCGTCACAAACTGGCACCGTCGTGGTTGAGGAAGTTGGGTCAAGCCACGGAAGACCTTGGGTGACAGTTATGTCTACGGGATCTGTTGCCACTACATATAGTGTCGTTCCCTCAAACCCGACGGAAACCGGAACCGTTGTAATCGAAAACACTGGGTCTATGAGGCCTTGGGTCACGGTTACAAGTACTGGAACTCGTGCCACTACCTACACTCTCACTCCTTCCAACCCCTCCGCAACGGGAACTGTTGTTGTCGAGCAGACTCCCTTCGTTCGACCCTGGGTTACAGTCACGAGTACCGGAACGCATGCTACTACCTACAGTATCACACCTTCTAATCCTACAGCCACAGGGACGGTCGTCGTTGAACAAACTTCCTTCGTCCGATCTTGGGTTACTGTTACTAGTACCGGAACTCGCGCTACCACCTACACTATCACGCCTTCGAACCCCTCTGCGACAGGAACCGTTGTTGTCGAACAGACCTCCTTCGTTCGACCCTGGGTTACAGTCACAAGTACTGGAACCCACGCTACCACCTATAGCATCACGCCTTCGAACCCTACTGCAACGGGAACTGTTGTTGTTGAGCAAACTTCCTATGTCCGACCCTGGGTTACTGTAACAAGTACTGGATCTGTAGAGACTACGTTTACAGTCACACCTAGTGGCGCATCAGGCACAGGAACCGTGATCATTGAGCGAACGTCGTGGGCTCGACCTTGGGTTACCGTCACAAGTACCGGATCTGTCGAAACCACATACACGGTCTCGCCCACTGGAGCGTCTGGAACAGGAACCGTGGTTATTGAACGGACATCATGGGCTCGCCCCTGGGTTACAGTTACGAGCACCGGCTCAGTCGCAACCACGTATACTCTCACCCCTAGTGGAGCGTCTGGCACTGGAACCGTTGTTGTTCAGGCTACTGGCTCTGGTCGACCTTGGGTCACCGTCATGAGCTCTGGCACAAGAGATACTACGTACACGAGGTCCCCCACCGGCGCATCAGACACTGGTACCGTCATCATTGAGGGAATGAGCTATTCCCGGCCTTGGATTACCGTTACGAGCACTGGTACGCGCGAGAGAACATATACCGTTACGCCGACTGGAGCCTCGGACACCGGCACGGTTGTTGTCGAGAAAACAAGCTCCGCTAGGTCCTGGGCTACCATTACCAGTATGGGCACTCGGGAAACAACTTATACAGTGACGCCTAGTAACCCTTCGGTCCCCGGCACCGTCGTTGTTGAACACACTAGACCATGGACTACAGTTACTAGCATTGGATCGCGAGAGACAACCTACTCAGTGACGCCAACTGGCCCCTCTCAGACCGGTACTGTCGTCATTCAACATACGCAGCCTTGGGTTACCATCACGAGCAGTGGTACGCAGGCTACAACATATACCATTACACCGACAGGGGCGTCGGACACTGGAACGGTCGTTATCGAGAAAACAGGTTTCGTTAGATCCTGGGCCACTGTCACAAGCATGGGAACTAGAGAAACGACCTACACAGTCACGCCTAGCGACCCTTCGGCCACCGGAACTGTTGTTGTTCAACATACCAGACCCTGGACTACAGTCACTAGCCTGGGCTCGCAAGAGACCACTTACTCAGTCACACCGACTGGCCCATCTCAGACTGGTACCGTTGTTGTCCAACACACGCGTCCTTGGGTTACCGTGACGAGCAGCGGTACGCAGGCTACAACATACACGATCACACCGACTGGGGCCTCGGATACTGGAACTGTTGTTGTTAAGACGACCGGTTTTGTTAGGTCTTGGACCACAGTCACCAGCATTGGCACTAGGGAGACCACCTACACAGTGACACCGACGGGCCCGTCCCAGACTGGCACTGTCTTTGTTGAGCACACCCGCCCTTGGGTCACGGTCACTAGCACAGGGACTCACGCCACGACCTATTCGATCACCCCATATGATCCCTCAGGTACCGGAACCGTGGTCATTGAGCAGACCGCCTACTCTAGGCCCTGGGTCACTGTCACGAGCACCGGGAGTCAAGCTACCACTCGTACTATCACGCCTACTAATCCGTCGGAGCCTGGAACTATAGTCATCGAGCAGACCCCCTACTCAAGGCATTGGGTTACAGTCACTAGCTCTGGCAGCCAACAGACAACATACACAGTCACACCAACGAACCCCTCGGCAACTGGGACTGTTGTCGTGGTAGCTACTACTTCCGTAAGACCTTGGGTAACGGTTACGAGCACCGGCACTCGAGCTACGACTCGCAGTATCACCCCCTCTGACCCTGCAGGAACCGGAACAGTGGTCATCGAACAGACTCCCAGGCCTTGGGTCACGGTCACGAGCACTGGAACCCAAGCCACAACACGAACTATCACGCCGTCTGATCCCTCGGCCACCGGTACTGTGGTCATCGAACAGACCCCCTACTCCAGACCTTGGGTCACCGTCACCAGCTCCGGCAGTCAACAGACGACATATACGATTACGCCAACGAACCCATCTGCAACTGGAACTGTTGTTGTTGTAGCTACTACTTCTGTCAGGCCTTGGGTCACAGTTACAAACTCTGGTACACATGGCACTACTCGTACTATTACCCCGTCTAATCCTTCTGATACTGGAACGGTGGTCATTGAACAAGCCCCCTCTGAGAGGTCTTGGGTCACTGTTACCAGCACTGGTAGCAGAGAAACAACCTATACGATCACGCCAACAGATCCATCGGCACCCGGCACCGTCGTCATCGAGGCCACTAGTTTTAGCAGACATTGGGTTACAGTTACTAGCACTGGGTCAGCTGCAACGACCTATACTATTACTCCTACTAACCCGTCGGCGACTGGTACCGTCGTTATCGAGGCAACCAGCTTCGTGCGGCCCTGGGTCACTGTTACTAGTACCGGTTCTAGGGCTACGACCTATACAATTACTCCCACCAACCCATCGGCAACCGGTACAGTTGTCATCGAGGCTACGAGTTTCAGCAGGCACTGGGTTACGGTTACTAGCACAGGCTCCGTTGCTACAACCTATACCATCACCCCATCCGATGCTTCCGGGACAGGCACGGTCGTTGTCGAGGCTACAACTTTCGTGCGGCCATGGGTCACTGTCACTAGCACGGGTTCTCGAGCCACGACTTATAGCATTACCCCGACAAACCCCTCTGCAACTGGCACTGTTGTTGTAGAGGCTACCAGCTTTAGTAGGCACTGGGTTACTGTGACTAGTACTGGATCGATGGCAACGACCTATACCATTACTCCATCTGATGCTTCTGGAACCGGTACTGTCGTTATTGAGGCTACGACTTTTGTGCGGCCGTGGGTTACTGTCACCAGCACGGGTTCTCGAGCTACAACTTACAGCATTACCCCAACCAATCCTTCTGCGACTGGTACAGTTGTGGTTGAAACCACAAGCTCCGTTAGACCTTGGACTACTATAACCAGCACTGGTTCTCGAGCTACTACTTACAGTATTACTCCGACCAACCCTTCAGCCACCGGCACCGTCGTGATCGTGAACACGAACTCTGCCAGACCCTGGACCACGGTAACAAGCACTGGCTCTCGCGCTACGACTTACACTATCACTCCAAGTGACCCTGCGGCCACCGGAACCGTCGTTGTTGAGGCTACGAGCTCAGCCAGACCTTGGACTACCGTCACAAGCACAGGGTCTCAAGCTACAACTTACAGCGTTACTCCGACTAACCCGTCGGCCACCGGCACTGTCGTGATCGTAAACACAAGCCCAACTAGGCCATGGACTACGGTCACAAGCACAGGGTCTCAAGCTACGACTTACAGCGTTACACCGACTAACCCGTCGGCCACCGGCACTGTCGTGATCATAAACACGAGCCCAACCAGGCCATGGACTACGGTGACTAGCACTGGTACGCAGGCTACGACCTATAGCATAACTCCGACCAACCCCTCGGCCACCGGCACCGTTGTCGTTGTAAGTACCGCCAGGCCTTGGACTACGGTAAGGAGCGTTGGTAGTCAAGCTACGACGAGAACTCTGTCGCCTTCTGGTACCGAGGCTGGAACCGTCATAATCGAAGATGTAAGCACGAGCCCGAGCCAGAGCATGCATTGGGTCACTGTCACCAGCACCGCAACCGTTCGAACGACCTACAGCATCACCCCTACCGACGGCTCCAACACGGGAACTGTTGTTGTGGATGATCCATGGGTTACCATCACAACCCACGGAACGCACTCCACCACCTACACTCTCACACCAACGAATTCCGCAGGAACCCACACCGTGGTCGTGGAAGATGTCCGACCCTGGATTACCGTTGTCAGCACTGGCACCAGGGCAACAACTTACAGTGATGTCCCGTCCGATTACACCCAGACCGGAACTGTATACATCATCCGAACTCCCTCAGCCTCCCGACCTTGGGTCACGACAACGAGCGCCGCGACTCGACCAACTACGTATACTATTACCCCGACTGACCCATCGCAGACGGGCACAGTTGTTGTTGGAGTTGTACAGCCTTGGACTACCGTCACTAGTGTAGGAACTCGGGCGACGACATACAGCGTTACCCCTACTAATCCTACTGCAACCGGCACCGTCGTCGTTGAGGTGACCCGACCATGGACCACGGTCACGAGCATTGGATCTCAGGCCACGACTCGCACCGTTACCCCGACTGATGCTTCGGGCACTGGCACAGTCGTTGTTGAGATGACCCGACCTTGGACCACTGTGACCAGCGTCGGAACTCGAGCCACAACCTTCAGCGTCACTCCGACTAACTCTGCGGCAACCGGCACCGTCGTCGTCGAAGTCGTAGAGCAGTACACTACTGTAACGAGTGTTGGAACCCAGGCTTCAACCCGCACCATTACTCCGACCAACGCTTCTGGAACCGGCACAGTCGTCGTGTACGTAACCCGACCCTGGACCACCGTCACTAGCACTGGAACGCAGGCTACTACGTACACCATCACCCCAACGAACCCTGGACAGACCGGCACTGTCGTCGTCGAAGTCGTGCGTCCTTGGACCACCGTCACAACTCCAGGAACCCAGGCTACCACGTTCAGCGTCACGCCGAGCACCCCGGGACAAACAGGCACGGTCTACGTCGAGTATGTACAGCACTGGACTACGACAACGAGCGAGGGAACCCGAGCCACAACTTACACAATCACTCCAACAAATCCATCTGCGACTGGCACTGTCGTGGTCGAATTCTCGCGAGCTTGGACTACGGTTCATACCATCGGAAGCCAGGCTACGACGTACACCATCACACCAACGGATCGCACGCAGACTGGCACTGTCGTCATCGAAGGAACTCGGCCTTACGTGACTTCGACAAGCGCAGGAACTCGCTCCACCACGTACACAATGTCCGCCACCGATTCCAACGTTCCGGGCGTGGTCATTGTCGAATACTCACAGGCCTGGACTACGGTAACGAGCGCTGGTTCAACGTCCACCACTTTCAGCATCACGCCGTCTGACCATTCTCAGACAGGAACGGTGGTGGTTGAATACCCTCGCCCTTACGTGACTGTAACAACGACAGGGACCCGTGCGACAACCTACACCATCAACCCTACTGGTCCTTCGGGCACAGGAACTGTGATGGTGGAGTACGTACAGCCATGGACTACGGTCACGAGCGTTGGTTCTCAAGCCACGACCTTTACCGTAACGCCAAGCGGTCGCTCAGGTACCGGAACCGTCGTTGTCGAAGTCACCCAACCTTGGACCACCAGAACAACCGTCGGCTCGCAGGCCACAACTTACACCATTTCCCCAACCGGGCCTGGAAACACCGGAACCGTCGTGGTCCAAGTCACTCAACCTTACACTACCGTCACGACCGTTGGAACACAAGCGGGAACCCGTACTATTTCGCCGACTGGACCAAGTGCTACAGGTACTGTCGTCGTCACCGTTGTCCAGTCCTGGACGACCGTAACGAGCCTCGCCACCCGCGCTACAACCTACACCATCACTCCCACTGGGCCCAACGATAGGGGTACTGTTGTGGTCGACGTGACACGGCCATGGACAACCGTTACAAGTGTAGGATCGCACGCTACCACGTACACGATCACGCCAACCGGAATGTATGACACTGGTACTGTCGTGGTCGATGTCGCTCAGGCCTGGACGACTGTGACTAGTACCGGACCAACACACACAACTTTCACAATCACGCCCTCTGGAACACGCAGTGTGGGCACCGTCGTCGTCGAAGTTACAAACGGTTTGACCACAAGATCCAGCGCAGGAACTCGAGCCACAACCTACACCGTCTACCCGACCAACCCAGATTCTGGCGGCGGCGATTCAGGAACGGTGGTGGTCGAGTACGTCCAACCTTGGACCACGGTAACGAGAACCGGCTCCGCAGACACAACATACACGGTTTCTCCGACGGGCGCTTCGGGCACCGGCACGGTCGTGGTGGTGCAAGCTTCCCACACCCACCCATGGACAACAGTTACCAGCACAGGGTCAGGGGACTCGACATACACCATCTCCCCAACCGGCGCTTCAGGCACTGGCACAGTTGTTGTGGTACAAGCATCCCGCTCTCAACCGTGGACCACAGTCACAAGTCATGGCGCTGGGCGTTCAACCTACACGATCACTCCGACTGGTTCACAGACCGGAACCGTGGTTGTGGTTCAGCCTTGGACCACCGTCACCAGCACCGGCGCACCCGGGGCTCCAGCTACGACTATCACCTCCTCGCCCACGGGCCCATCCGGTACTGGGACCGTCTACGTCGTGGAGCCCTACTCTGCGGCGTGGACCACTGTCACAAGTCACGGCTCCACACGCTCGACTTACACCATCACTCCAACTGGCTCGCAGACCGGGACGGTCGTCGTGGTCCAGCCCTGGACTACTGTCACCTCCACTGGAGCCCCTGGATCTCCTGCTACGACTATTACGTCTTCGCCTACTGGCCCATCTGGCACTGGCACTGTCTACATTGTCCAAGCCTATTCCACGGCGTGGACTACGGTCACGAGCCGCGGCTCTACACGCTCGACTTACACCATCACGCCGACCGGCTCGCAGACCGGCACCGTTGTTGTCGTCCAACCATGGACTACCATCACATCTACCGCAGGCTACGGCGGCCCAGCTACCACCATGACGTACTCTCCTACCGGCCCTTCAGGCACAGGAACTATTTACGTGATCGAATCCGAAGGTACACCACAGTGGACCACCGTTACAAGCCACGGAACCCGCGCGTCCACCTACACGGTCAGCCCATCCGGAACTGCAGCGGGAACCGTCGTTGTGGTCCAGCCTTGGACTACCGTCACAACTCACGGAACTCCTGGCGCGCAGCCATCGACTTACACAGTCACTCCAGCCAGCGCCGGCAACACAGGCACGGTGGTAGTTGTCGAAGCATACAGCACACCTTGGACTACCGTGACGAGCCAGGGATCTCGCCCGTCTACGTACACAATCACTCCCTCAGGATCGCAGACTGGAACGGTTGTTGTGGTCCAGGCATACAGCACGCCATGGACCACCGTCACAAGCCAGGGGCCTCGCGCCTCTACCTACACGATTACCCCGACAGGATCGCAGACCGGGACCGTTGTTGTGGTCCAGCCTTGGACTACGGTTACAAGTCAAGGAACTCGTGCATCCACCTACACGGTTGCCCCAACCGGATCACAGGCTGGAACAGTCGTGGTGGTGCAGGAATACAGCGCGCCATGGACCACCGTTACGAGTCAGGGATCTCGCCCATCCACGTACACCATCACCCCCACCGGCTCGCAGACCGGCACTGTGGTCGTGGTTCAACCTTGGACTACGGTCACGAGTCAAGGTGCTCATCCATCCACGTACACTATCACACCCACCGGTTCGCAAACAGGAACCGTCGTCATTGTTCAAGCCTACAGCACACCATGGACTACAGTTACGAGTCAGGGATCTCGTCCCTCCACGTACACCATCACCCCCACCGGTTCACAGACCGGGACCGTGGTTGTGGTTCAGCCTTGGACTACGGTCACCAGCCAGGGAGCCCGCCCGTCTACATACACCATCACTCCGACAGGATCGCAGACAGGAACAGTCGTCATCGTCGAGGCCTACAGCACACCATGGACTACAGTCACCAGTCAGGGGTCTCGTCCGTCCACTTATACGATCACTCCCACCGGCTCGCAGACCGGCACTGTCGTCGTGGTGCAGCCCTGGACTACCGTCACCAGCCAGGGAACGCGTGCCTCCACGTATACAATCACCCCGACTGGCTCGCAAACAGGAACCGTCGTCGTCGTCCAAGCCTACACCACACCATGGACCACAGTCACCAGCCAGGGAGCCCACCCGTCTACATACACCATCACTCCAACAGGATCGCAAACAGGAACTGTCGTCGTCGTCCAAGCCTACACCACACCATGGACCACAGTCACCAGTCAGGGGTCTCGTCCGTCCACTTATACGATCACCCCAACTGGGTCACAAACAGGAACTGTCGTCGTGGTGCAGCCCTGGACCACCGTCACCAGCCAGGGTACCCGACCTTCTACCTACACGATTACCCCAACGGGCTCTCAGACAGGAACGGTTGTCATCGTCGAGGCCTACAGCACACCATGGACTACGGTTACAAGCCACGGCACTCGTGCATCGACTTACACGATCACTCCCACAGGGTCACAGACTGGAACGGTCGTGGTGGTGCAACCTTGGACCACCGTCACAACCACAGCAACACCCGGTGGTCAGCCCACGACTTACACAGTCACGCCTACCGGGCCTGCGAATACGGGAACCGTGGTCGTTGTGCAAGCATACAGTACTCCATGGACCACCGTCACGAGTGCAGGAACGCACGCATCGACTTACACCATCACGCCAACCGGCAGCAACACGGGCACCGTCGTCGTCGTGTATCCCTGGACGACCGTCACCAGCACGGGCACCAGGGCTACAACGTACAGCGTGGCGCCGTCTGGTCCTTCGGGCACTGGTACCGTCGTCGTGGTGACTCCTTGGGTCACGGTCACGACCGGTGGCCCCAAAGCCACAACCTACACCGGCACCAAGGCCAACCCAAGCGATACACAAACCGTTTACGTCGTCACGTTCAAGACAACGCCGACGCCGGAACCCGTGGCTACGCATCCCACGACCACGGCGACGGTCGGTCCGGCGTTCAGCTGCGACCCCAACGGATATCTCATCCAGCAACGCTCCCTCTACCGCGTCAACATCACGTCTGGATCAACCACCCTCATCGCCAACAACATCGGTCCCGGAGGAATCATCAACGGTATGGGTTACAACCGTTTCGACAACTACCTCTACGGTATGCACCAGGACACGGGCAGCGGCACAGGTTCAACCCTCATCCGAATCGCTGCCAACGGTCAATGGGAGCTCATGCCGTCCGCCCGTATCGAGAACGACAAGAGTATCGTCATGGGCGACATCGACAGTTTGGGTCGTTTCTGGATTTCAGACTACGGACGTCCTTGGTGGATCATCGATCTTATGCCCGGTTCGAAGACGTTCGGCCAAATCGTCCAGAGCGGCACGGCTACACATCAAGACACCATGGCCGATTGGTCGTATGTACCTGGTGGAGGCGATTACCTCTACTCTATACAGTTTACGTCCACGTCGTCTACCTTGGTTCGTTTCAACAGAACTTCCAAGACTTGGGAGACCATACAAGCTTATGGAAACTTGGCCGGTGACAACGTTTGGGGCGCGCTCTACTCGAGCAAGGACGGAACCCTCTACGGTTCGGAGAATATTAGTGGAGAGATTTGGAAGTTCCCCATCTTCCCCTCGGTCGGAAAACCGCAGAAGATTGCCAGCGGACCCAGCTCCAGCCAAAACGATGGCGCTAGGTGTATCGACAGTGATACTCTGGAGCCGTAAATGGGGCCTTACCGAGGGATAGGAGGAGACGATCATTAGTTTGGATTTCCTATGTAACATGGCACACATTGAGATAGATATGGTATGGAGGATTTGAGAAGGGGCGTTCTTTAGCATCGATTTCTTATGTCAAGTAGATTGTACAATAACACTTTCCTTAACAACGTGGGCCTTACAATGTGACTTTACCATCATCTACTTACCGTCGTTGACACGGAGCAATAGGATGGTCACTGTTTGACCGGCTGGTGTCTTGTGTGCTGCACTTTTGCTCTCATCACAATTGACTTTAATTCAACGTCAGTCAGGTTCTTAAATAGGCAATTAAAGGTCCCACCATTGCCCTTGGAATAGTCCTGTGCGTCTTGTCCACTGCATGGACTTGACTTCGTTGATGTCAGGATTGGGTTTGCCTCGCCAGGTGAATCCAACGCCAGCAGATCTATCGGCGAATCCATAATCACCTAGAAGAGTCCACTCGTCTCAGTCCTCGAAAACACCTTGGCAAACATCCGACTACGAAAGGAACAATATCTTAGACCTTGGCCGTCAGGTGAGGTGGGCGAGTAGCATCTCGTATAGGCGAGGTCACCCCCCCCCCCC
>JAMYIC010001012.1:0-11712 GCA_024112705.1 Microcera coccophila
AACAACAACAATGTACGTGTTGTCTCAGGCTGGCCCGAATATTCGCATCAAAGACGGGCGGTTGGGAGCATTCCCTCGCAGCATCAATTATTTTTACAGGAGAAAACTGCGAAATTTGGCGTTTGTTATCCTTGTGGGATGTAAGCTTGTTACCAGTCCGACCTCTTGACCAATAATGTAATCAACTTGAGCTAACAAGGAATTCGTAGAATTTGGTTTCTTACCTTTTAGGGCAGTCTTCTTAAGTATTGATTCAGATTTATATAGCCACATATTTTAAGATCAACGCAGATAAAAAACACATCTACTCCATCAAATACTGCGTCCCTGTCCGGATTATCTCTATTAAGACCACTACCCTAGACATATATCCCGGATAACATCTTTTTAGTTTCGATTAATATCAGCGAAAGAAGCCGCTGAGGAAATCTTCTAGACCCTCCTATCTGACCCGGCAGCTTGGTCCTTCTCCCGCAAGTCTTTCAAACATGGTGCGTGGAACATCTCCCCCGTGACAACTAGCTTAATAGTTCTTGTGGCTACGACAACCCACAGTAGCACAACCGACAGCGAGAGAATCTGACCCCCTAGTCAACATTCGTTCAACCAAGAGGTTCAAGCTAGGGGCTTACCATAGTGGACACCTTAAAAAGGTCGCTGTTCAAGTTCGTAGCTAGGGCGCTCGTGCAAGTCGCCAAGACGCCCAGAGGGAACGTGAATCCCCACCAACCCATGTTGAAGGGAAAGTTCTGTTGCGTGATGATGCTGATGAGGGCAAACGATAGCCAGACTAGGGCGAATCCCCACATCACGATGGCCAGAAACACACCTAGAACATACAAAATCTCTCCAGCCGTGGCCGCAGCTGAACCAAAAGCACTACTCTCTGGGACCAAAGTCAAAGCCACTTTCCCTAGCTGCTGGATGCCATACCCACCCTGGCCAAGTGGTCCAATGGGTAGGAAGACGGAGACAATGACCTCCTTGGGTGGTATGGAGTGGATGGTCAGTCGGTGAAAGTAAAGAGCTAGGACGCAAGCGGAGAAGGACTCGCCAATGCCCCAAAGAACATAAGAGGTGACGACTGTGGTCATCGCATGTGTTTTATTGGGAATGACCTCGGCAATTATGCCCCCGGAGGCGGCAGCGACGACTGCTGGGACGATAGGAAGGAGGAGAGCGGCAGTGATGTTCTGGAGACCCGGTCGATGTCGATGCATAACAACGAAAGGCATGGTGATGCAGGTTGCAATGGACAAGCAAACATCTATCCACCAAAATGCCCAGGCAAGATATATCAACCCATCACCCCATTGCTTGCAACAGAAGATCATCATGTTGATGATTGCTGTTGCTCATCAACATGGATGTCGCTCGAACTCGAAGTCAGGAGGTTGGGACTTACTTGCAAACCCCATTGGGAAGCACCCCAAGAACAAAGACTGCCCGGGGTGGGAGATCATGGCCCCCCAAATCTCAGGGTATAATGCATAACGGGCAATGGAAACGCCAAGGAACACCAGGAACAGGGCGACGTTGACGCAGAAGAAGGCATAGGAGATGTACTGCAGCCACTCGCCGTTGTACGGGAGGGTGTGAAGAAGGATCGAGACGATTCCCGTCCCCATGTTCACCGCGAACCATCTACCATGATATCATTGTTGGAAGCCGAAAGCGGATTGCTACCTTGAGGGACACCACTTACGAGGGGGTGAAGTTGCGGACGATTCTTCGCCACCCGACGTTTTCTTTACACGGGAGAGCTGGGTCCCCTTGTGGTTGAGACTTGGCACATGCGGGCTGAGTGGCCACACATGTGCTGGTTGTGGTGTTATTTGACATCATGTCTTCTGCGTGACACCGATTAGAGATACCGTTCTGCCCTCAAGGTTTTGTCGTACAGGAGCGGGTGGATCGAGCTTTAAAGTCTCCGGCACGGGCCCTAGAGATTGAGCAGAGGTCGTTGGCTCACAGGAAAAACGAGTAAGATAAAAAATTGTTCAATGATCCACAGAGGCGCTCGACTTCTGGAAACTTTAATGGAATTGATCTATTTTTTCCTGATTGAGAGCGTAAATTCGGAGACGTCGCGGTTTTATTCTCAGGACGCGAGAGCCGGCTTAGGGTAAAAGTCTCCGTTGGTACCGGCTGCGCCGATCGGCCCCGGAACGCCAACTACCTATCTGGCCGTAAAATATTAAGTATCATCCTGAGATTCTCTTTATAAAAACCATCGAGAATCGAGACAAACTGGGTGGATCCTCAGTTCAACAGGACTTTCCCCCTCCCTTGATGTCACCCTCCAATCTGACAGCATTTTTATACCGCTTTGTGCCGCTGCGACGGCCACGCGGGCTGTATCACCAAACCGATGAAGGCTCCGGAGCCTTTAGCGTCTTGTCATCCAACCAGAATCACCAAAAGCACCGAAAGTCACCGCGCCCACGCCGCTATTGACCATGTGTTCACCGATTCAGCCCGTAAAAGGATGTCGGTATCTGTCAAAGACCCACAATCCGACATCGGTTTTACTATCGACCGGGTACGATCCTTCCCAGCTGACTGATAGCGAATGTACGGCAGCGAAGAAAGAAAGGCCACACAAGTCGTTGAGTCGTCAATCCCCGCAGCAGCCTCCATTCCATTGTCTTGTCCTCCCCTCCCCTCTCTCTTTCTCTCTCTCCAGACCTCAGTCAGCCCAAGAGATTGTATCAGTCCAAGTCATATCCAACAAAACGTCATCGTCAATCAGCAATCATGGCTGTCGGTATCGCCTCAGCTCCACTTGCCGCCTTTGGCGCCCCCAATATTGGTCCGTACCACCAAAACCGCTTCGACGAACTCGTTTTGGGGTTGAAAGAGGCACTCGGGCCGTCGTCGGGGTTGACCTGTGACGATGTCGACGTCGACTTCCTTATGCGTCTTATGCAGGAATACGATTGCACCGACCAAGCATGGTCCAAATATGCCTTTGGTGATCACAGCAGAGGCTACACCCGCAACCTCGTCGATGAAGGCAACGGCAAGAGCAACTTGGTATGTCCCCAGGTCGACGGCTTGTTCGACATGCTCCTCTAACCGATTGCCTCGTACAGCTCGTACTCGTCTGGACCCCCGGAAAGGGCAGCCCCATCCATGATCACGGCAACGCCCACTGCCTGATGAAGATCCTGCGAGGCAATCTCACGGAGACTCGCTTCGCGTTTCCCGAAGAGAATGAAAAGGAAGGACCGATGAAGGTCATCTCTGAAAAGACATACAAGGAGAATGCAGTGGCCTACATGGCCGATGAGTTGGGGCTTCACCGAGTCTCCAACAAGGGCAGCGACTTCGCTGTATCCGTACATCGTAAGATATCCTTCCCCTCTCAGTCATTGACGCTTGTCGTGGAATTGACCAGCAACTTTGCAGTGTACACACCTCCCAACGTAGCCAAGGAAGGATGCCACATCTTCGACGAGAAGACGGGGAGGAGCAGCCATATAAAGGGGTGTCTCTACTACTCAGCGTATGGTCGACTGCTTAAGGAGTAGTCGGTGCACTGCCGAGGTCTTTGACAAGCCATGGCTTTGTTCGATTAGCGTTTGCCGTACTGCATTGGATTTCTTCGTTCCTTTGGTATTTTGCGTCGGAAACAGCCCCATGGTGATGTGTAGAGAGACACCATGTCGGCTGGGAGACTGATATTGAACAAGCCGAGTGCTCTCATAGTTAGAGTATAGCAACAGTAGTATGAAATAAACCGTTCAGGTTCACAAAAGACCCCCCGGTAGCTCCGAGAGGCGAGGAAAGACGTTGAAGGAGGAGAGGAGAAGGTTTGCTGCGTCGTCTGCTCAAATTCCCCGTACTCTGCCATGGCTCATCGATTGCGTGATTGGCACTAGTCCTGAGTTGGACTGGGGGACCCCAGACCCGTGCGAGGCACTGTCCAAAACTGTGAGGACACCGTGTGAGGCATCTCGGCTGAGCCGCCGAGACCCGTTTATGGGCATTCAACGACATTTGTTTATCCTGGGAATAGTAGACGGCCCTCATGTCGAGACTCTGAAAATCTTTTGAACAACTAAAAACGATTTGAGAACATGCAAAATCTTCCTCTTTTCCATTTAAGAGCCATGTGCTCTCATGTGTTACTGAGCCGACTTCCGTTCACCTCATCTCGAATATTACATCCTCCTCGTTCTGTCCAGCCTCGGTTTCCGTCCTCCATTTTATGGCCTCTCCATCCATCATCCCATGAATATAACACTCGCCTAGGAACTTGTAGTAGTACTCTGAGAAGCCTCTTTCTGGCTCACTTGTTTCCTTAGTGATGGGATCCGTCCTTGAAGCGATTCTTAGCGAGACATCATCCGTCGGTGATCTCTCACTGGTATTGCTCCATGTCTCAGCATGTTTCCTCAGAGAAGTTGGCCCAGGCTGTCTCGGGACACTTGCAGCTCTTGCCACGGACTGGTCTGGTATACTCCTCTCCCTTATCAGCTCTCTCTCTCGAAGGCCTTTGTCCCTCTTCCATTCTGCGAGAACCTCTCTCACCTCGCGTTTGCCCCATCTCCCACCCCATCTTCCCACCCTCGTCCCTTCTTCTGGTAGCAAAGCCCAATCTTTATTCTGTCTGCGTCTGTTGACTGCATTGTGAACGAGACTCTTCATTGTCGTGAGCTTTCGGAACAAAGCTGTTTCGTCCCTCTCAAGTTCCAGCTGCTCTTCCGATTTCTTCTTCTTCCTCAGCATGACAGGCACACTAGCTCCGTACAGGATGCAGATCAGATCGTTCTCGTGTACCTTCTCTCCCGCAAGCCCGAGATACCCATCCTCAGTGACTATCAATCTCTTGTTCCATATCACTTCCTGCACTCGACGACAAAACTGCACAACAATGGAGTTTTGCTCGCTGCGTATCAAGTCTGAAGTGCCGATGGTGCCACCTGCGAGACCCCCTTTCACTGCTGATTCTTTGCATGCTCGTGCATAGAAAGATGGCGGGTTTCTTGCATTTACACCACGGTCTGCCACGAGAGTTCTCCAAAACTCGTCTGGTGGCCCTTCATCCTTCTGCGGATCTCCTGCGTTTTTCCATTTGGCGCGCCGCAGCCATTGCTTCGGTATCTGTCCGCCTTGGGAAGTTGGCGAGATTCTTTGGACCGAATCGAGTTTAAAGCCCTTGACATGCATGCAGTATGCGCCCTGCAAGTACATCCTATTGAACCTGAGGGCGTCGGAATCAACCTGCATTCCTTGACAAGCATCATACGTGCGCTGATCCCCTGGCAGGCCGACCAGGGGGTCGGCGTTCTGTCTCAGCATCTTCTTGATATGGGTCCCAGGAGTGGCCGACATGACGAATGGAGCACCTTCCAGCCGAGGTATCCAAGAAGGGAACGTTAAATCTTCGGCCTTCTTCGCCATCTTCTCCAATATTTTTCGATGTTTTCCCATGAACCGCTTCAGAGCTCCTATGTGCGCCCCATCCATTTCAGAAGGAACGGGAGTTTTGTGTGCGGGCATTCTCCCTTCTAGCTCTGCTACATGATTAGTTACCTTTTCGTATTTCTCGACACTGATCGCGGGATGCAGCGATGCCCTGCGGCTTTTATTCTTCGATATGCCCTGTGAAGGGCTCGGCGCCCATGGTCGACAAAGGATATCAAGTGCCCGTGCCCGGGCCCCGGGCAAGGTTGATGAGTTTTTAATACAAAACTCCATGAAACCCTGACACACTTCAGCATACGGTCTGTCGTAGTCAACCGAGAACAGCTTCTGCTCTTTCTTATCGAACATTGAAAGCGCGGCTCTCGCCTTATCTCCGGCAGTTGCCTGGCCCTTGCTTGCGTTGGTTCTTGACAGGGCCTCAGGGATTGTGTCCTTGGCAATGGCGAGGAAGGCGTAGATCGCATCTCGTGGCTCCGTTGTTTCAAATATGGATAGTTTGGACACGAGATACTCGAGACTCAACAGCGCACTTCGTGAAGACATCGGGCTCGAAGGTTCTTGGGACAGCGTTGACAAAGTCCTTGCGTGGGTTAAGTCAAGAGGCCGTTTGTTCGAGGCGTCATCTTCATCTGAAGTATAATCCGCCGGAGTAGATAGCACTGAAGCGTTATCGTCCGAGTCACTGTCTTGCATTTGAGTCGCTATCTTCTGTACGTTTCGGCCTTGGAGTTTTGTCGCGCGGCGGCGAAGCCCTTCAGCATGACGCTTCTCCAAGCTCTCGGGCTGGTACTGTCGGAAAATCATGGTAGTTGCTTCGACGAGAAGGCTTGCACCCAGTGCGGAGACATAATCAAACCATCCAGGTAAGTGGTAGAACTTTGGGTCTTTCTTGATAACCTCGGACAGACGGTGGGTTGCTGTCTCGACCTCGACGAATAGCTCAACAGCGACACAGAAGTCATTCCATGGAATTTGATCTGGTCCGCAGTGGATCACTGCATCTTTCGCGAGAGATATCTCCTGAACAACCCACCTCCTGAAGAACCACGGGCGTTGCATAAGGAGGAGCAATGCCTGCCATTTCTGAGCATTCCTCTCGTCGTCACACAACTCATCAAAGCGCTGCAATTGCAGAATCTCCTCTTTGACAAAGGCGATTGCCTGCCTAGAACTAGGATCATCCAATCCAAGCCAAACACAGACACGTTCCGCATAGCTGTATATCTGGGCCATCATCTGCACTTGGTGATTCTTCTCATCGGTGCTGTTCTGGTCAATGCAAATGGCGTCAATCCACAGAATCCGGGACGTAGCAGGCTTGCGCAGGTACTTGAGAGCCCATGCAAGCTCACTAGAGACTGCCATTTTTCTTCTGGTGTTGTCCTTTTGCTCAACGAAGACGAGGCAGTCCGAAGATGAAGTACCCCAGCACCAAGTCAAGGCTTCATAATTAATAGCTTCCTTTGACTCGACTCCGATGAGACTGCTTCCCTTATCGTCCTGAAACTCAGCCTCAAATAGCTCGCATGCAACCTCAGCGTCACTATCTAGTCTGCCAGGTTTCAATTTCAAGAGCCTGATACGATATTTCATATTCTTCAAGCGCGTGTACTTGAACTCCTCGTACTCGCTACTGGATTCATCGTCATATTTAAGCAAGTGATCGCGTTGTTTAGGCTGTTGTGCCGGTATCAACGTCCTCGTCCATAAGAAGCCCAGAGGCGGCTCATTCTCGATAGGCATATTCAAGGGTCAACAAGGAGAGTCTGGGATAGAGGCGGCTGCAGGAGCAAGCAAATAAACGGTTAATATGAGAGGCTGTAAAAGTGCCTGCTTAATGCTTGATGCGTTGAATCAAGGCGAGAAATTGGACAGAATTCAAAGCCTTCTTATGCACCCTGGAGCCTTCGAGTCAGACCTTGGCAAAAATGCCGACGTATCCATACGCGCCTTATCATGACGGTCAACTGATTCTCTAAATCGAGGCTGCAGCGAACTAGGGGCCGGATTCCCTCCTTTAGCAGACGTGCGGTTGAGGGCATTTGTGTTCGCCAATGAATTCTTTCATCACCACACCATGGCTCTGTGACTATTGCGGTGTGGCTTGCTGAGAACAAGCCCAAAATGTGACCATCCAAAGCCTCTCACGTTTAGCCAATTGGCGTAAGTTCGTTGATAGAAGGCGGCCCGCTCGATTCAGGCTGCAGCAGCCGGCGTCAGATTGTGGGGAGAATCGGGCGAGTCATAATGCTCAGCGACGCCTCCAAGACGATTTAGACCTCTAAGAATCTCCGGGCTAACAATAGATCTCGGATAGCTGACTCGACCGAGGGATATGCGAACAGCTGCTGGGGCTTGTTAGTCACGTCACCATATTTTCGGCTGCGGGACGGTAGTCTGCAGGATACCTACATTGACACGAATGCCAGTTTGGGGCATGATGAATCGTAGGATCTAGACAATTAGCTTGGCTCCAAGGCAAGTTTAGGGTCCTTGCCACGCTCAAAGTAGCGTCGAATCAGGACGGATCAGCCAGCGGGAAGGCGGCACGATGGACGGAAGATGGAAGGTGTTTTGTAGACCAGACACGCGAATTGAATATGGAACATGCACTTAAAAGTCACAGTATTGCAGAAAGAATGGGTGAATCAGGAAGAGTCTCTCATAGCAGTGAATGGGGGCCAAACGCCCAATGCAAACGCCCGATTCGGCGATCACCATTCACAGAAGCAATATAGCAACGGACTAACCGAATGATCCGCTCCGGGTTCACAACAATCAAGAACACGAGATGAAGCGGCTGATACGGGCAGTTTTTACACATTAACAAGAGATTGATCTTCCAGAATGACAAGAAACCGCGAGTTTTGGCAATTCAAAGTCATTTAGTTCGCAGCCCCGATTCTTCGAGATGCCTCGCAAGGCCAAACGGGCCCGTGATGTCATCGACCTCACTGAGGATGAGCTGTGCGAAACCCGCCGAAGCAAGCGGCCCGCATTGGGAACTAACCAACCTTCAGACCAGAAGCCTAACGCCAGCCACAGTGCAGCGCCTCCGTCTTCTACCCCTAAACCATCCTCTCAAAACTTCAATCTTTCACAAGCGGTCTCGGTGGTTGAGCCGGAGGTACTTGATCTAACTCAAGACGACGATGGACCCACGCTTGAGCTTTATGGAACCTTTTGTACGTCTTTCAAGCGTATCTAGTTTCATTAAACGCCTGTATTAATCTTGGTGCAGCGGGGAAAATTGTTGGCATTAGATACTATGATGGGTATGCATCTCCGGGCGAAGTGGTGCTATGTCGACGGGAACCCCAGAATCAGGTTTGTTGTTTGCATTCAACCTTGAGTTTACACGCTGATCTGGACAGTATGATGCAAATGCCATCCGGGTGGATAACGTCGTGGGCAACCAAATCGGTCATCTTCCCCGCAAAGTCGTCGAGAAGATTGCTCCCTATGTGGTGAGCACGCCGGTCACTACCTTTGTTTCAGGCTAACCCGTGATTCAGGATCGAGGAGATGTCGTCCTCGAAGCCCAGTTAACTGGTGAGAAGGGTTTCTATGACTGCCCGGTTGAGCTCTTGTTCTATGGCCCTAGCGATCCGAACGAGCGCGCTCGGATCGAGCAGCAGTTGAAGAAGGACAAACTCGTCAAGGCCACCGAACTTAAGAAGACTCGGGAGGATGCTGAGGCCCGAAGAACCCTCCTGGGTTTGACACAAGGATGCTCCACCTCCGGGGTTGGTGAAGAGGAAATCTTGCCCATTGAGCCGGAAGTATCACTGGAGGAACTCCTGCAGGGCAGTGAAAAGGCCGACTTTCGGAAGGGTGACGATGCTGTTCAGGCCATGGCAATTGGAGAGGACGAATTAGAGAAAATGCCCAAGGCAGATCAGCCGGATCAGTTGCAGGCACAACTTCTCCCTTATCAGCTTCAGGTGTGTTTCTCACGGGCAAACATATATAGTGGTTTTGCTGACTTTTTATTCAGGGCCTGGCATGGCTGATCTCCAAGGAGAAACCCAAGTTCCCCGAAAAGGGCTCCAAAGATGTCATCCAGCTGTGGAGGCGCGATCCAAAGGGTCGATGTTGGAATATTGCCTCGGATTTCGTGACTTCCTCGACCCCGAAGCTCCTTTCCGGCGGCATTCTCGCCGACGATATGGGCCTCGGAAAAACTCTGCAGATCATTAGCTTGATTCTAACAGGCGGTTCTGGATCAACCCTCATCATTGCGCCTGTTAGCGTCATGAGCAACTGGGATCAGCAAATCCAACGACATGTAAAGCGCGATCACTTGCCAAGTGTCTTCACCTACCATGGTGATAAAAAGGCAACAGCGGAGGGATTGATGAAGTATGATGTCGTTATTACCAGCTATGGAAAATTAGCGAGAGAGCTCGAGGACGGTGTCAGAAAAGTCTTGCTCTCGCCCTCTATCGAATGGCGACGTGTTGTCCTCGACGAAGGCCACACGATACGCAATGCCCGAACGAAGGTTGCTAAGGCGGCGTGTGAGATCAACACCAAGTCTCGTTGGGTCCTCACAGGAACTCCCATGTAGGCCCCTCGTTCACTTTAACTGGCAACATACTAACACCACATAGCATAAACACTGTCAAGGACCTCCATTCGATAGTCAAGTTCCTTCATATTACTGGAGGTATTGAACAAGCTGAGATTTTCAACTCCAAAATTACTCGAAGACTCGGTTCCGGTGATAGAAGCGCAGAAGCACTCCTACAAGCACTCATGCAAGACCTCTGTCTCCGACGCAAGAAGGATATGAAGTTTGTTGATCTCAAGCTTCCCAAGAAGAAGGAGTTCGTTCATCGCATCTCGTTCCGAAAGGATGAGAAACAAAAGTATGACACTCTGTTGTAAGTTTTCCTTGGTGCCACGGAGATTTATGACTTTGTGATTTCTTACAACCCACAGGTCGGAAGCAAGAGGCATATTGGAACAATATCAAGCACAATCCAAGAAAGGCCAGAAGGGACGTTTCCAGAACGTACTCGAGCGTCTTCTACGTCTCCGCCAAACGTATGTATCTCACGCATTTCACCTTCTGTTCCAAACTAACAAAGCAAAGATGCAATCACTGGACACTCTGTAAAAAGCGCATCATTGACCTTCTCGCCCTCCTTGAAGACCAAGATGTCGTCCCTCTCAATGACAAGAACCGCGGCCTTCTGCAAGAAGCTTTGCGTCTATACATTGAAAGCCAAGAAGACTGCGCTATTTGCCACGATACGCCTACAAATCCCGTCATCACCAATTGCAAGCACCCATTCTGCCGGGCGTGCATCACGAGAGCCATCCAGGTCCAGCACAAGTGCCCCATGTGTCGCAATTCGCTCACCGAGGAGGCTTTGTTGGATCCCCCCCCTGAGACTGCGGACGATGAAGAGTTGGGCGAAATCGATGCTGAGACACAAAGCTCCAAGACAGAAGCGATATTAAAGATCGTACAAGCGACACTCAAGAGTCCCGAATCCAAGATCGTTTTGTTCTCACAGTGGACATCGTTCCTAAACATCGTCCAAAAACAACTGGATGGCGCGGATATCAAATACTCCCGTATCGACGGGAGCATGAACGCGAGTAAACGCGATCAAGCCATCGAGGCCCTGGACAATGACCCAGATACCCGCGTCATGTTGGCTAGTCTCGCAGTCTGCAGCGTCGGTTTAAACCTCGTTTCGGCTGATACTGTGATCCTCTCCGACAGCTGTAAGCCCCTTTGCTCCTCTTTTTACCTCAGCCAAGCGCCCACTGACAATCTTTTAGGGTGGGCTCCTGCCATCGAAGATCAAGCAATCGACCGTGTTCATCGATTGGGTCAAAAGCGCGAGACAAAGGTCTGGCGTCTTGTCATGGAGGATTCTGTGGAGGAGCGCGTATTGGATATCCAGCATGAGAAGAGGGAGCTTGTGAATAAGGCGTTTCAGGAAAAGAGAAAGGCCAAAAAGGCGAAAGATACCCATATGGCGGATGTGCTCAAGCTATTGGCTTAGGTGGACACAAACTGGTCGGTTTTGCGGCTAGATACTGCAAGGATACGGGCAACCATGTGCGACGACATACTAGCCCCAGGGAATTCAAACGGATGAGTTGAGTTGACGAATAGCAACGCTCATTTGCGATCGGGAGCCCTCAACTTGGCGTCTCAAAAACCAGCGTTCTAGGCAAAGACGATTGTAACATACATGTGAATATATTTTAATTCCTCGCTTATCTCCTCTCCCGCTATTACACTATGGTTCTGCTACT
>JAMYIC010001013.1:0-14752 GCA_024112705.1 Microcera coccophila
TAAAACAATAGTTTATTTTTCAGATAATAAATATTTTATTTCTTTTCAATATTCCTTATTGTAAGCCAGGCAGCAAAAATGGCAGCGTGGAGGTGGGCTTGAATAGATCTGGTGACGCCCTATCGGATAAAACAGCATCATGTCGGTCGCAAGTCGCCGTGGCACAAATGCAGGTGCTTTGGGCTTCACCTTGTCCCGATCCTCTTCCGCATGATTACATGCAAACCCAGCCCGGATAGCCAAGTCGGGGAATTAGACTAGAAGCTAGGAACGAAGGATAAAACCATAGACTGGCATCTGCTGGCAATTACCCCCGGCAATGGGAGTAGAGAAGTAGCGGTTCAGGGTATGTTTGAGAGCGGTCCGGGTGGAGTCCTCTGGAGGGCCGTCAGCGAGGTGGATGACCAGATTGAGAGCGCCGTCCACTACGACGTCGGTCCTGTTGGCGTCGATATGGAAAAAAACGAAGTGTCTCCAGGGGAACATGCGATGGATCAGGGAGGAGGCAGTGTGCAGACATCCTTTCGAGATACAGCTGGTCGGGAAGCCACTCCTGTACAACCATCAAGCTGACGCTTTGTTACAAGTTCCGTGGCTTCACTTTGGTCCATGTTGGGTGTTGCAGTACGATCTTTTGGTGGAAAACGTTGATAAGCTGCAATTCTTGCCGGCGCCTCTCATGGATTCAACAGCCATTTGCAGACTGCCGAACAAGGTCATCACATGAAGCCATCTATCCGAGATCCTTTACCAGGCAAGATGAAGTTCTTGCTAGAGGCAGTGGCCGGTTTCGATGAAGTTGGGCTGTCTGCCATCGCTATCGAGACAGGAGTGACAGCTTATGGGGCCTCGCGAAAGGGAGCAGACGAGAATCGCGAGCTTTGATCTTTCAAACCGGTAATACATGGACAGTTCAGGATTTTGAAGGTCAACATTATCGATAAGTTTGGCCAGGTCATTCATGTCCTGGACCCAACTCCCGCTCCCGACAATGCACCACCAAATGAGATTCATAAGCTCAAAGCAACCAGTCTTCAAATGCCGATAAGAAAAGTTCCACAGGTGTGGGGTTGTTTCGATGGAGCCTTGCGATATCGGCAGTTTGCCACAATCAATAGAGCCCTACAAGGATACGAAGTGTTGGATCGGATGCAAAGCTCCGCAGGTGACCAGTACAGGCGTTGAGGGCCATGACAAGGAACACACTTCATCTGATCGGTGATTGGGGCACTACCGTATTCTGCTGTGGTGACATGCCTGGAGCAATGAAAGTGCGGAATTACACATTGTGTGTCAAGCCATCTGCTGTAAGCGTGTTTACCTTAAACAACTACGGCATGACAGCCGAATGATCGACGCTAAAGGCCGATAATGCCATCTCTCGCTTGGACCTTCATGTTTTGGCCTACTCCACTTCTAACTCATCCAATTAGCCTATTCGCGTGGACCTTCTACCGACTCACGACGAAAATCTCTCCACTAAGAAATGGGGAAGATGGATTAACCCCGTGGGGATATTTAACAGGATGCCTGTCTGCTGGAAGACTATTAGCCTGGGTCGACCTAATGACTTATGCTAAAAGCTTGACTTCTTATCAAGGCCTCGCTTGGACCTTCTTGTTCTGGCTCACTTTACTTCCAATTGAACCACTTGGTGTATACGCGTGGACCTTCCACCAACTCACCAAGAGTACAATAGGAGCATACTCGGGCTGAGAACAGGAAAGTCAGATAAACCCCGTGGGGTTATCCCGATAGTAGCTATCGCGCCTGCATACACCCTAGATCTATAAAAGGATCCCATACTGCCTCGCTGGTATCATCCAAGTCACCCCAGCAGCAGTCCTTGCAACTCGAACAGGCCGAACTGAACTCGCGTTGGAATTGGAACGCTTGCCCACCATGGTCGACTCAAAGACTGCGACCTCTAATCCCCACAACGACCGATGCCCGGAGTCAGCCATTGTGACCCCTGCCAGTGACGTGGCGATGAATTCGGACGAGTACAGGATGGCCGTTCCTCTGTGGAAACGAGTATGGCAGCATAGTCTGACGCAGATGATGTTGCTGAGCATCCAGGCTTTCTGCGGACCTGCCATGTCAGACGCCATTGCGGGTGAGTCAAATTCCAACGTTGCCTCGTTGTGCACCCTCGCGCAAACGATATTCGGAGTTGCACTAACCAACCAACTGTTTCCAGGCCTTGGTGGTGGTGGTCTTGCGACTCCTCAAGTGTCGAATATCTCGACTGCGCTCAGATATGCGGCCCTCGCTATTAGTAGGTACCCAAGCACACGAAACCCTCGCAGGGCTGACTGAACGACCTTAAGCCTGTTTCATGGGTGGCCCTATCGTGAACAAGATTGGTGTCAAGTGGGCTCTGGTCATCGGCTCTTTGTCCTTCCCTATTCAGGGATCCGCGTATTACTGCAACAGCAAATTCGGTAACCAATGGGTGAGCAATCTTGGTTTCAATCTATGGTTTGTGTACGCTGACTAGAGGACTCTATACAGTATCTCATTCTCAGTGGTGCGCTTGGCGGCATTGGCATCGGGTGTTGGTACGTCGCTGAGGCCGGTGCCATCATGACGCTTGCACCTTCAAAGGCGCGTGGCAAGTACCTTGCCCTCTGGATTGTCTCTCGAAATCTTGGCCAGCTAGTTGGTGGTGCAATCAAGTGAGTGTCTCGACGGCTCAACTTGCGCAAGTTTAGCTAACCAACTTCCTCGCAAGTTTGTCAAAGAACCACGAGAAAGGTGTTAGTGGCGGAGTAACACCCGACACTTATTTTGCCTTCTTGATCATCGAATGCTTGGCGTACGTCTATCCGCAAAATATAAACTCTTGAGACCCGTATCCCAGCTAACATCGCTTCTTAGTCTGCCATTCGCCTTCTTGATCGTCCCATTTGAACGGGTTATGCGATCTGACGGTACACGAATCGTTGTAGCCGAGGCACTTTCCACCAAGCAGGAAATTAAGCGAATCTCAAAGACCATCACCTCGAGGCTCATAGTCCTTGCCTCTCTTTGGGCGATATGGTCGTTCTTCTACGGGTAAGATTAAACTGCTCTTCTCCTACTCACTGCATGAGGGACAACGGGAACTGACAAATGCGGCAGCGGCTCTTGGTCTACCTATCTCGGAATATATTTTACGGTCCGCGCCCGCGCCCTCTCATCGCTTATCTCACCATTCTTTTGCATGCAAGTACAACCCTCTTTCAGCTCCTAGCAGATTGATAACATGTTTTCAGTGTTGGCTGCTTTGGCCTCGGATTCATTCTCGATATGAAGAATCTGACGCAACGCCGCCGCGCTCAGATCGGTCTCTATACCATTGTAATCCTGAATGTCGGCGTCTACATTTGGTCGATTATCATGCAGGTCAAGTTCAGGGACCAGAACCCAGGTGCCATCGACTGGGACGACGGTCTTTACGCTTCAGCTTTCTTGCCATACTTCTTTGTCCAGACGACAGGTCCATTGTCGCAGTCGTACATGTATTGGCTTTTGTCGTCGTTTGCCACAAATGCCCAAGGTAAGTATTGTACCAGGCGTAATAGACATCTCCCTGCTAACGACCACGTCAGACAACGTTCGCAATGGTGCTGCATTCAGATGCATCGAGGCGGTTGGTCAGGCTATTGCTTACGGCATGAATACTCAAACAAAGAGCGACCCGCTTGTCGGATTGTAGGTTCTCCCATGTCGCTGACTCGCGTTGCGGTAATGAAATTTGCTGACGGTTACTCTAGCTGCGTAACATTTGCGTTGCTTGGCGCTGCCCTTCTTCCGATGATTTTACTCGTGAATACAACACCGGACAAGAGCCCCGCTGACGAAATCGCTGAGCAGCGGCTAGATGCCTTGGAAGAAAAGACTGGAGGCATCGACGAGGTTCAGGCCGATCATGCGGATCATGTAAACACTAAGATCTAGGAAACGTATACTGCTTTGGAGCGGAGATGAACTTGATATGCACATCTTTTATCGAGGCAATAGTATTTTAAGGCAATTCATTACTAGCATACAGAGATCTCACTACGGGTTTAACACCTTGTATACACTGCGTGGTCAATCTAAGGAGGATAAGGCTAGTCTTATCCGACGGACCTTGCGCGGCCTCGCAGAAACCAGCAAGAGCTAGAGCTATAGATCCCTCAATAATCATGTTCTCATCAAATCCGACCATCTTCAGACCACAACTGTATCAAGTTCGCTACACTCAATGATCCCGTCGACCACTGAACTAGCCAGCGGGAGAGTAACTACATCCTCGTCGATGCCACCTGCCACAGTCTCGACTACAGTGGGAAGACGCACGGTTTCGACAACATGGCCGGTGTCATTAATACAGCCAATGCCTTCTAGGGGCGAAAAATAGCGATCTGAGGCATCTTCTGCTTGTTGGTCCCTGTCTCGTCCTCAAACCTGCGCTTGAGTTTTCAGCAGACTAGCAGAAAGAAGAGTCCTGATTCCTCCACCCCAATCCGAATCAGGTATGCAAATGGCAACCCTAAGTCCACCTCTAAATGCGGCTATGGTGAGGCCTTATAGAGCCTTCAGTGCTGCTATAATAAAGCAGAGCCACGCTGGCAAATCCGTAGTCAACGCGCGTTGCCAGTTCATCCTCAGCCATACACCCATCGAGTACGAGCTGTTGCCTTTCGGGATGTCCGCTTTGATGTCCGCTAACAGCTTCAGAGCGCCCTTGCCGTAAATAGCAATATGTCCAAAGCTGAATAAAAGCCCCAATCCGTACCACTTTGCTGCACCCACGGCGTACAGGTGCTCACGGGCCACGATGAGGTTGAGTATAGCCAGCGCATAATTGACCGGGTATCCGAGTATAATAGGCCAGCGACCTCGGCGACCCCAGCGTTGGAACCAGGGCGGTAGATGGACATTAGCACGGTCGCGAAGTGTCGGGTGCATCCAGGTTCCCAGGAAGATGTGCTCATCGACGGCGAACATGAGCGTGATGGTTGATGTAAGGACAGGGAGCAGGCGCAGGACGCGCAGTGCGACGTGTTCGTCGGCAGACATTTTGTTTCCTTTGTGGTGGCAATAAAGAAGAGAAGATGTGCGCTGCGTGAGTGATGAAGCTGTTAGCTACTATTTATACTGACAGAATCGATGCAATTATTGGTGGAGCTCTGGCTGACAATGGACAACGGAGGATGAAGGAGCTCGCACTATCTGCGTTACGAGATTGGAATGCTAATGTTGTTCCGGAAGGTCAACGCGTGATATTAGTAAGCTTATCAAACTAGGCTGTCTTTAGATGCATTAGTTCTTACAACCTTAGCTCTGGATTACGTGAGGTGATGAAGCATTGATTCTCACTGGCTAACGAATATATTCTATTAGACACTTATTGTACGCTTGTACTTTACTGCTATAGATCTACTCTTCAAAGAAACCTCCAAAGATGCTATCTGTTTGCGGCACATCGCCTCGCAGTTTGAGCATCCGGCCTGTTGGCTCTGCCCTAACGGCCTTGATCACGACACACGTGCACGACCGGGACGGAACTCAAGCCCTGATGTGACCGAGCGTTAGCGAAGTCGCCCGGTTCCACTTTGGAAAACTTTGCAGCATTGTTGTTTGCTGCCTCCTGAATATCTCTTCTCTCTTCCAGATTTATCAAGACAAACCGCCATCTGGCTGAAGATTTGTAACACCTCCTGCTCAAGATGGGCAGCGGTTGGGAGTACTACTGTGCTCTGTGCGGTTCAACCACCTATGTCGCGGACATCATCTCCAGGAAGCCTCGCACGGCTCGGTTTATTCGTAAACGACGCCGAACAGAAAGAGAAGCAGGGAAGGAAGAACGACAAAGGCAGAGAAGAGCTTTCGACCATGTTGAGAGTGAACGAGGTCAGGAGTCGTCGGATCAAGAGATGGATGAAGAAATCGACTCGGATGATGACGACGCAGACTCTATGAGCAGCTGCGAAGAGGATCGCCGGTATGATCCTGACATCGTTACCAAGGAAGACGTCGCTTGGGCCGATACTATACAATGCCTCGGCTTCAACCCGAATGCCCCCGGCCCGAGCAAGTAAGCCTCACTGTCAAAATCAACGTCCTACTTACTGTAACTGCGGTGATTCATGATTCTTTGTGGCTCACACTCTCCTCTCAGAGCGTTCCTTTCTGGACTCGGCACATCCACGGACGACGGTCAAATCCTGCCCGACGAGGGAGACGACCCCAACTTTCCAGACGACGAGGAATTGAACTGCTACCGTGACTACAACGGGGAACAGCACCCAGTCTTTCCTTTTCATGTCCCTTGTTTCGACCTCTTGAAGCGGCTGTTATCGCACCAGACAGGTACGACGTACTACAGCCAAACAGAGGGGCAACCGGTCATGAGCATCAACAAAGACGTGCTGTATAACGTCATGTATCATTTTGGACAGGATGTTTCTAGCCGTCTTGATATAGATTATGGGCACCCATCACCGCCCGACGAACAATCTTGGAAGGCTAATGCCGGCGAGGAACTCTTCGTTGCTAACCCTATAGAACGAAGTGACATGGTGGTAGCGATGATTCACGATGCTTGGGAACATTGCGATGTGCCAGTCTCGGCCCCTGGATATGACTATCAGGGTGGACGAGATCTTTTCTCTATGCTACCCATGGAATTGGTTGAAAACATCACCCCTACGCTGCAATCCAGGGACCTATTGAATCTGATGGCAGCTTCACGGCACATCTATGATATGGTAACCGGAGCGGGTAATACAGGGTTTTGGTTGCGACATTTCAGAACGGCGATGCCTTGGTTCTTTGAGTTAAACGACTTCTTGGAAGAGACGATAGAAGAAGGCCATCTGAACCATTCGCTCTACCATCTATTCGTATGGGCAGATAATGTTACGACGCCCCATGTTTGGATGAAGAGTCCGTTCATGAGGGTTGCAAACCGCCGACGAATTTGGGGAGTCTGCGAACAACTTACAAATATTTATATCGCTCGCATCGAGGAAGCAGACATAGCTGACGAAGACTCGTCTGAAGATGTTCATGAGCTCACCCCATGCGAAACCATGTCCACTATCGATTATGCCGACATGGATGAGGTTGATTCTGAGATCTCAGTCTAGGTAAAGAACAAGGCAGATCTTGATAACAGCAGCGCCTCGAAATAGTTGGATATGTTTTACAGTAGTCGGTGTTGTTAGTAATTTTGTGCAAGTTGAAGACGTTCCCGTCGGGCGTGGTAGCTTCCTCGTAGAGGTGGGAGAGGGAATGGAGGGGCATCTGGTATACACCTGATCAGATTGGAGGTTCAACAGGTTAGCTTTAGACTGGACTTCTGTTTGAGTCGATGGCAGGGGTGATGGATCACGTTGGCGCTAGAGGTTAGTCGAAAAGGCGGTTCCGGTGTCGTGAACTGACTTATTAATGCCGCTGAGGGCCCTGAACAAATTGGAAACGTCGGTCCTGATATTGTTGCGCGTCATGTAGCACACTCTGGGGTTCGTATCTGAGAAGACAGAAAGCTTAGCTTCTCCCGCGCCGTTGTTATTGATCCCACCCCGGAGACGTGCAACAACGTCCTTCCTAGCACTCTCGAGGAGTCCCGATGAACCTGTGTCCGGAGCCGGGACAGAACCGTCGTAAATGCCGGGTCGCCCATGGCCATGACCTTGCCTAGCTGCCAGGCGGACGAGTACGAAAGATTCATCATGCTCAAGTCCGGGTCGAGGATCTACAGGTCGGTCACAAAGTTGGATTGGAAAGACACATCCCTGTGCAATGGATAAGGAACCCTCGTGCGCGCGAGAGGCCGGCGGTCGTCTGCTCGCCTGTCACGGTTTGATGGCGCACAAGCGTATATCCGTCGTTTTGTCTTATGGTCACAATCTTGTCCACATTTAAGTCCAACTCGTCGACATTGACTATAACGTCGGTCTTCAACACGGACAGGCCGGCGCCCTCCTTTCCCAGGTGCCACAGCATGCTCACCACGTCGGGTGACCCCGGAGGCATGGTCGCGTACGTCCAGCTGAAGAGGCTCGTCATCGGCACGTGAACTTTGTCCTTGATGTCATTGAGGCCTTTGCCCTCGACGCCCTGGAGAGAGACGAGGTGCGCCAGAACAGGCGTTGGCATCTGGATCCCGGTAGGGCTCAGGCGGTTGGACATGAAGATGCTCATCGTCTGCGTGTCCAACTTGCTCGGGCCCCTGTCGTTGTCCGCCGTGGCGGTAGACACGGTTCTGGTCGTGGACACCTCGTGCACGTGCGACATGAAGCGAAGCGGCGTTAGATTGAGTATGTTTGGACTGTCCTTCGTAGTAAATAGCTTCTCAAAGACGCGGCTCGACACGGGAATGACGCTCGTCTTGGTCTTGGCCACCTTATCCGGCTCTGAGGGCGGCGGGATCAAGTTGGCGGCGCGCGAGTCCTCAGCCTCTGCAACGTCGGACGCAACAAGATCGCGCTCCAGTGTTTCGTTCAGCGCGCCGCTGGCCTTGCCAAAGTAGGTGGTGCCAAGCTCCTCGGAAAGTGTCAACTCGTCGGCAGAAAAGACGACGAGGCGAACTACAGGACCGAGTTGATATCATCCTTCTTGACCTCGCCCACGTTGCGCACCTACGGGAGCTGGGCGTTCTTGAGGACCATGTGCAGCAGCGTGCGGAACGGGCGCGCTGTTTGGCTCAAGTCTGGGAGGACAGAGAGCACAGCGGTCGAGTCATCGTCGGCATTGTTGTTGGTGGCGGCCGAGATGGCCCATTCCGACGCGAGCACTTCGAAGCTGCGGAGGGCCGAATCAGCCGACGTTCTGGGGCTGCCCTCCTTGGCTTGCACGGTTTGCTCAATCTCGATGCTGTAGTCGCCGGCGGGGAGAGAGGAGAGGAAGTAAGAGGAGAATTTGGCCTCGCCGGGAGCTCGAGAGGGGTGGTTTTGTTGAGGAGGTGACGCTCATGGTGGAGGGTGAAGCGACGATGTTGGTCCTTTAGCGAAATGTCAGGGTGTGAGGCTGTGATAGTTGATGAACGTAAGTTGCTTGGTGAGTCCTGATGGGAAGGTCCACGTATGACATCGGAGGGAGGGGCACATGGAGGCAGGAACAATGCGACAGCACGAGTATCTCAGGGCTCCCAGTAATGAGATAAAATACAGCGCAGACTGAATCAAGGTGCATATTGCCAGTGCAGTCACTGCCAGTCAATTTAAAAGAGCAATAGTTCGCTTAGAGTCTCGACTGTTATTATTAGCCCTGCACCCATATACACGCCTTCCGACGTCTTGTGATCCTCCAGGCGGCGCGGCGTGCCAATAGTTGGTGGGTTCACATCCTTTCTGGGATGATACCGGGCAGGAATCGAGGTACCTGAAGACTAAAGTGCTCATCTCTCTTCAGCTCTCATCGAATGGAGGTTAGAAATGGCCCTACGTTACGATACCAAAGAAGGCATGTACAAGCCTCGGGGATTCATCACACATACTCATCTCTCAACTTCAAGCCACTCATCTTGTACCTCTCCCACAAGCAACCAACACACACACTATGATGGACCAAAATGTTCTGATCCCCGTTAAGCTCGACGCCTTCGCCTTCAACAACGCCGTGTGCGCCGGCGGGCCGCGCAAGGCCAAGATTACGCCCATTACGCAGCCCAACTACTATTTCCTCTGCCTCAACAATCCGTACCTGCAGGAAAACACCATGTACTCCATCAACCGGCACAACGTCTCTGGCGCCGAAGTCAACTTGCGCATCATCGATCCTGGCTCCGGCAAGCGCCGTTAGAGTCGCCGCCGCGTTAACCTGCACTGGACACTCCCACGCATCTACTGGAGCAGCGCCGCCGCAACGAGCGACGGGAATAGCGCCAGTCGCGGCTCGCCAAGTTTCCCGAGGCGCCGGTGCGATGGATGGTTGTGAGACACATTGAGGGCACGAGCAAGGTTGAGCCTCTGGAGGTGAGGACGGCTTTGAAGGCTGTGACGGCGTGGATCTTGGAGAGCGATCGGTGCAGGACCTTGGATGGGCCGCGAGACCACGGAGGTAACCCTCTAGATCCTATCAATCTCCTTTCCAGCGATGCGGACCTGCAGGTCGACGTCTCGCCCTTTGTGGACATCTCCGGGTCTTCTGAGGGCAGCGTCCTGGACAAGCAAGCCAAGATCTTCAATGGTGATAAGGCGAACGCGTCTAAATGGACCAAGACGGCTCTCGACAAGAACAGCAACGCGACCAAGGACCCCAAGTCGAGAATCGACCTCCGGCTGATAGGCTTGTCCAACGAGCTGTTCCCTGACTACCAGATCCACAACTCCAACGTCTTTTCCATAGTCGACAACTTCGGGTACGAGGGTGACGTTAAGGAGAAGTTGTACGCCATTAAGATAAAGGCTTACTACTATGTCATGGGCTGGTACATCAAGCCGGGCAGCGACATTATGCAGGCGGAGAACGACCAGACTGGCGACGGGCGGCTGGCCAAGCCAAAAAAAGTAAGATTAAGGGCTATCATGAAGAAATCGAGTTCATGACCAAGTATCCCAAGCAGATTGCTGACTAGTTCTCGGGAAGCAAGAAAACGCCCATGAGGAGCATCTGCCACGGCGTCGAGGCCCACATGCACGCCGCGGATATGGTGTATAACTGGAACTACTCGCGACTGAACGGCGGGGATAGGTACCATGCGGCCGCGAGCGGCAACTAGAGCAAACCCAAGAGCGATTCGGCCCCCTTTCGCCAACCAGCCAGACCAACGGTTCCTCACGCGAGCGCATTACCACACTCAAGACGGCGGTCTCTCTGGTCGACCTGATGTTTTCAAAACACCACAGAGCTTTTTTTTATACGCCATAGGCCTGGCAGGCGCATGCGTAGCCTGATGGAAATCACTAAGTGGTTGGGGGAGAAGTTCAATATAAGTAAAACCTCCGAGCTGGACGGGCTGCTGAGCAAGGCGGCCGACTCGGAGTCTGGGGCCATGGACGAGGGCAGCATCCTCCCTCGGAGAGTCCAGGTCCTGCTCGACGTGGACGAGCATGGTAAAATCTCGGGCTTCGGCTCTGCGTCTATTGATATTGAGGCGTGCTTGACTATTGGACTATCCGAGGCGGTGATTCCGGATACGATACGTGTCGTATTTCTCTTCTCCTTTAGGTGAACGGAGGCGTCAGACTTTTACCTCAAAGGTCGACTTTGGATAGATATGTTTTAACTGTCGTAGTCAAATGTCATGACCGAGCCCTGCCCGAGTTCGAAAAGTACCAGCCCGTCTCCTCCAACGACCCCAAGAACCATGAGCGCACGATCGACCTCGCCCGCCTTCTTTCCAGGGCCAGCCAAGTATCGCCCCTCCCTATAGGCACCCCCAACAAGATCTACCACCTCAAAGTCGGCATCTCGGAGAAGCGGATCGAATCTAGCGACGCTATCCGCTGCTCCCCTCCGAAGTAGGAACCCAACTGCCCGCCCTCCCCTCTGCTGGAGCTCGACGCCTCGAACTCGTGGCTCTCCAACACAGAACTGCAGCTCCGTCTGGCGATCGGCGTAGACTTGTACCTTGGCGGCAAGCTGGATAAAAACAAGGACCTAGAGGAGCAGTACGAGAGAGCGGCTGAGCTGCAGGGCGAGGTTACGTACGGGCGCGTGGATGATCTAGCGTCTACTGTAAACCTCGGCATTTCGCACCTGGTCAGCTTCTAAGATGTCTAGGTTAGTTTCCTACCGTAAAAACGACATGCTTGCAAATTCACTGAGGAGCTCTCTTATTGGGACTGGTGCTAGCTTTCTCTGACCTACAGCACGAAACTTACTACATTATCACCTTGGTGATATACTTATATCTCCCCCATTATTAATAGCCCCCTCTACTTCTACCTATGTGGTCTCTGCTACTTAAGTCGTCTAGTTGACTCGGCATGTCCAAGTCGCCTAGTATATCTACATTGCCTGGCGGGTCCATGTTGCCTGAGCTTAGTCGAGCCTATTCTAGGCCGCTGTATTCTCTATCTAGCTAATCCGCTTCATCTAGACTGCTCAGACTGCTCTCGTCTGAGCTGCTCTCTTCTAAGCTACTTGATTCGCTTTATCCTCAACTTAGTCTTCTCCCTCATTTGCTGTAGCCGTAGGCTCTCCTTACCTCCTCCACTATGTCTTTCCATTGTGGGTTAAAGATGTTAATGGGTTGGTCTGGGCTGCTCCCTTCTCTGCCTGGTCTACTTAGGCTGCTACCTCCTCTGCTTAGCTTACTTAGGCCGCTCCCTACTTTACTATAGCTATAGGCTCTCTTTACCTCCTCTACTATGTCTTTCTATGGTAGGTTTAAGATACTAATAGGCTGACCTAGGCCGCTCAATCCTGTTCCGGGTCCGCTGAGGCCACCCCATTCTGTTCCAGGTCTGCTGAGGCCGTTCCATTCTGTTCCAGGTCTGCTGAAACCGCCCCATTCTGTTCCGGGTCTGCTGAGGCCGCTCAATTCTGTTCCGGGTCTGCTGAGGCTGCTCCGTCCTCTGCTTGAGCTGATTGGGTTGCTCTCGTCTGAGCTGCTCTCGTATAAGTTGCTTAATTTGCTCCCTCCTTTGCCTGGCCTACTTGGGCCACTTCTTCCTCTACCGCGTCCGCTTTGGCCGCTTCTTCCTCTGCCGCGTCCGCTTTGGCCGCTCCTTCCTCTACCGCGTCCGCTTTGGCCGCTCCTTCCTCTGCCGCGTCCGCTTTGGCCGCTTCTTCCTCCGCCGGGTCTGCTTTGGCCGTTCTCTTCTCTTCCGGGGCTAGCGGAGCCGTTCCATCCTCTGCTTGAGCTGCTTGGCTTGCTCTCGTCTGAGCTGCTCTCGTCTGAACTGCTTGATTCGCTCCCTCCTCTGCCTTTGCCCCTGCTCCTCTCTGGCTTACTTTGACTGATTCCTCTAACCCCGTATGAGGCATCTGGGTCGTTTATCCCGCCAAGATCTTCGTTACAGTCCCAGCAAGAAGGGCCTTTGTCTATAGGGCAATCGAGGTAGACTGCGTTAGCGAAAAGAGCATATGTATCGGCGTAGTTGATGTTCTCGCTATTGATCTCCCTTAAATAGGTTATCTCACGAATAGTTGTCATCGCCTGGTTATTTTCGTAGCAATTTGTAGGCAGGGGGGGGAGCCCAAAGAACGGCGGGCATACTGATATCGTATTTTCAGTAGAATTTGTATATGCTGTAATACCCTTCTTACACCCTTTCTTGAGATCATAGCAAAGGTAATTATAGCTGCTGTCTTGAGCTTGACATTTAGAAGCAATACTTTTAAATGTACGGCTAACAGCTTGGCGAGTATTGTAATTATCAGACTTGAAGTACTTGATAATCCTATCGCCAGGGCCTACTCGAGCAGCCTCTCGAGCCATGGTAGCAAGATGAGCGCAGTTATCGAGGCTGGTTTGAACCGATTGCAATTCTAAACCTTGACAGTCCCTCTTAACAACTCGCTTCTCGTGGAATCTAATACGAGTACCAACAGCCTCCTTACTGTTAATATTGACTTCGATAGTATTTGATTTGAAGGGGATAGCACTAACCTTAAGGAGCTTTCGGGTGTCGTTCTCATCGTTGGTAATAACAGCCTTGATCCCTGGGTGACCCTCCATCTCAAGATGATGGATAGATGGCGTCGGCCCGCGCATCTGCTT
Organism: Microcera coccophila; assembly: GCA_024112705.1. Taxonomy (NCBI): domain Eukaryota; kingdom Fungi; phylum Ascomycota; class Sordariomycetes; order Hypocreales; family Nectriaceae; genus Microcera; species Microcera coccophila. The sequence goes on from JAMYIC010001013.1 coordinate 13,646, forward strand.
TACAGATGCAGCTAGAGCCAACGACACTAGGCCGAGGCAGGCGATGAACCTCATTATTCGATAAATATATGCGGCTTTAGAGGTGAAGTTTGAACTGAAGGGCTGGGGGCTGGTCGGAACTGCTACGATACTGAAAGTGCGTACAGATATATCTCTTCTTATAATCACTAGCGCTGTGGATCGTAATGATGTTGACTTAGACGCCTCGACTTCGGAATATGACGGCGGTAGTTTAGCCGTAGTGGGGGACGATCCGGCAATTGACGCGGCATTTTCTCAACCATGGTGAAGCTTGGCATGTATGTTGTACAATTTCTAGCTCTTGCATGGGTAAGCTTGTTGATACTTTCGGCTGGGAGAGCTGATGCTCGACAGTTATCGAAGCCCTGTAAAGTTTATAAGATTGATCAAGGTTCTTCTTACCTTCAACCCCTCCTGTTACGCTGAGACGATGACGAGATATTCAAACATGAACTACAGCTATCTCCAGGAGTACGATGTGTGCCAATGCTAAGTCAGGCTCTAGTCTAATCAATATACTGTCTTTCTGACGATGCCAGGGTTCTCGATGCTGGTTGGTGTCTATGTTCCCTTTGAAGCGTGGAATCTATAGCGGTAGGTGTGCCTACTGTAAGTTTAAGGTCTTGACGCACTTGAAGAGATGGTCTACGAAGAAGTTGAGAAGGACGCTGGGTCTGAGAATCTCCCCAAAGGGTGGATATGTTGAGGAATGCAAATAAGGGTGATAAAAACCGTCGCTAAATATGAATAGATGCAGCTTGAGTGTGTCCCGATCATGTTAATTAGTTTAGCATCCCGTCAAATAGTTTATTATCTCTAGCTTAGCCCTACTTGCTGCTCAGGCTAAGTAATTACTAGTCCTACCCGAAGTCTTGGCTTATTTTTAGGAGATCCACTGCCAATCCTAAGAGCAAAGTTAGTTTAACATCTGTCAGATATCATATCCTATATAACAAATAAAGCACTTTCATTACTATCAATATTTAAATAAGCCGGCAGTTGCCAACTTAGTAATAGCGACTAAGCTTAAAGTTACTAATGGTATTTATGTAGCGGGAAATGAGGCGCTGTATTAAGTTGGAAGAA
>JAMYIC010001014.1:0-17814 GCA_024112705.1 Microcera coccophila
ATCTTAAATTAGTATTATAATAAGGGTTATTTAAGCTAATAGGTATATATTAGACTACTAATTAGGAATTGTTATATTTATTGTTCTTTTGCGTTACCCCGCTTCACTAGGCAACTTTTAGCTCTAGGTGCGCTATGACCACCTGAACTTCAAAATAGTAATTTACCCTTGGTTTTCCCGTTACGAGGTTCGTTTAGACCTTTTAGAGTGCAGCATACGCTTTCATCCTGTAACTCCTTCAGAGCTTAGGTTTAACAGTACGCGTAGTAATATTTATACTTATTGCACCCTACTGTACGTATACTCTGCAATACGTGCCCTAGTAGAGGCTTGCGAGCATGCCAGCATGGTAGAGCAAACTCGCCAGGGAGAGAGACAGTAAGACACGGTTAAAATGCCGTATCGGAAGCCAGTGCTGTGCCCACGTGGCACACAGAGTCAATTGCTGGCCGATGACGGTGTTCTACTGCGTAGAAGTAATGCGGGAAATTCGGGGCCAGGGAGAAGCTCTTGGATGATAGCAAGCAGTCGAGATGCCCCTTTCTCATCCGGCAAGCAATCAACCCATCCAAGCCACAAGAAGCTGCTAAGCAGGAGCTAGAGGGCCACAACCTTGGATAGCAGCAACTGATAGGTGAGATTTGGGCGAGATTAAAGGCGAGAGACGTCGCTCATCGAACTTTATGGTAAGTTACGAAGTACTAACCACCATAGTAGGTAATTAGTCCTCACTCATTTCGCGGACCAAAAGCCATGGGGCCCAGAGGAAGTCCAGGCTGTCCAATTGTATGTGCTAGATATCTAGACAAGCCTCCAGCGACGGGGCTCTCCCACCTCTGATCCTTGCGCTGGAACGTAGCGGCCACGGAGGTCTCTTGTTGGTCGACGGCGGGATTTCGTCATCAGAGAACCAGAGCCAAAGTGTTGGGATGGCGATGAGCCCTCAGGAAGCAGAAAAGGGATCTCACGCTGAAGATCCCCAAAAAACCCCTCAGATGGTGCAGCAAAATGGTGAGGGAGGCAAAAAAATCCGGACAACAAAACGGGGAGCGGGGGAGGCCGGAGCTGCTAAGATGGTCGCGCGAAAAAGAACGGGTGGTGGATGGGCTGCTACCGCCCGCTATCCGGGCCTTGGCTGGCTGAACGAGTGAATGAGGATATCGCCTAGGACAACCTCGAGCCGCCCATAGTACCGATTCCTCCAGAGCCACAACGGTGAGATCCCTGTTAGTACAAAGCAGAACAACGAATTATGGATGATAAGACAGGCAAGAGAAGGCGTTCGTTGGAGATTTCGTTGCCAGGATCCTGGCCGGTTGCCACGCCACAGACATGAGTGAGTGGTGGGGGTGTTTGCTAATCGACGAGAGTAGAACTTAATTTACCATGGGAATTCAACAAGACAAGGAGAGGACCACCTTTGTCGATGAGATAAAAAAGGGAGACACCGCAGCCACAAGCAAACATCGCCGTGTCCTCATCCTCTCGTCGTTCTAGTTTTATCCTCGTCGTCCACCTGTAAGTAACCCCTCCCTTCTGCCCCTCAAAAGCCTGTGATACGTTGCAGTCGAGTTGCGTGCATGGCGTTGACGTCAATGGATGGAGATCAAGCGACTAACAAGATGCCGTGATTAGCTTCCTCCAGTAGTGCACTTTTCTGCAGCACCTTTAACTTGATCTCTGCTTTGGTTTTTGGCTGCTTTACCTTGCTGCGAAGCTCTCCCTCCTCCTACCTTGGAGAGGTACCTACCTCGCCTTACCCCCCACCAAACGCCGCCTCAGACCCGCCGCCGCCCCGCACCTCGTCTTCACCATTCTCTTGCCAACCTACCTCCTTACTCGTAACCTGGTTTCTACACTATCTCGGCTTTCCACTTGAACTTGCTTCCTCAATTGTATCGAGTCTTTTATCCTCCAGCTTGGTATTTTCTCGAATAGCGACAAATCCCCTCTCGCCGATTCACAATGGCAGCAGCTATCAAGAGCGCCCTGCCCTCGCACCTCAAGCCTGGCCCTAAGGAGGACCAGGACGCCGGGCATCAGAGACGTCATGGCAAGACTCGCAGTCACATGGTAAGTAATCCCTCTTCTCTTTCAGTCCTCCAGATTCTTTGTGGGAGCACGAGTGTTGCGAATGGCCATTCTTTCAAGGTCTGCGGCTGTCACTCTGGCGTCATTACAGAAGCTGAGCGGTGAATTTGCTGCCCTATCCTGTCGCACACCCGGATACGTGACTCTGAGTGAGTGAGTATTGGCGGGGTTTGGGAGCTCCTGGGTTGCTTTGTGAGCGACTGAAGCATCCACAACCCGCAGCCATGAAGAACAGAGAGGTGAATGGGCGTGGCGGGAGAAGGTCTATAAGTGCAACGGCGAATATGCCGGCTTACCTCTGTCATCCTATCTCGCTGACTTTTGCGTCTAACGTTGACACGACATTTTGCCATATTCATCGATTACTACCTAGCCGCGAGTCAGATCAAAGCTAACCAGACACGATGCAGGCATTCGAGAACACTTCGACGAATGTCGCTGCTGCCCAGATGCGAAATGCCTTGACCAATCTCGCCGAAACGGTCAAGGATCCCGATCAAAAGAAGGCAAGTCGACCGAAATATCAAGAGTACTGGATCTAGACTAACGGGGTCACGCCGCAGTTGTTCGAGACTGAGATGGACAACTTCTTTGCCCTCTTCCGACGATACCTCAACGACAAGGCCAAGGGAAATGTAGTGTACGTCCGAACCTCTCTGCGTTCGCTGAAAATTCAAGCTGACGGCTACGTGCAGAGACTGGGATCGTATTGCACCTCCTGCCCAGGGACAGGTTGTCGATTACGAAGACCTCGCCAACACTGAGTCGGTCCAGTTCCTTAACAAGCTGGCTGTTCTGAAGCTCAACGGTGGTCTCGGTACCTCGATGGGCTGTGTCGGCCCCAAGTCCGTCATCGAGGTCCGTGATGGCATGTCCTTCCTTGACTTGTCAGTACGACAAATCGAATTCCTGAATCGTACCTACGATGTCAACGTGCCTTTCATCCTGATGAACTCGTTCAACACCAATGATGACACGGCGGCCATCATCAAGAAGTACGAGGGACACAACGTGGACATCCTGACTTTCAACCAGTCTCGATATCCTCGAGTCCTCAAGGACTCGCTTCTCCCCGTGCCCAAAGACTACGAGTCAGCCATCACCGAGTGGTACCCCCCCGGCCACGGTGACGTCTTCGAGTCGCTTTACAATTCTGGTATCCTCGACAAGCTCCTAGAGCGTGGTATCGAGATTGTCTTCCTATCCAACGTTGACAATCTGGGAGCCGTCGTTGACCTGCGGATTCTGCAGCACATGATGGAGACCAATGCCGAGTACATCATGGAGCTGACCAACAAGACCAAGGCCGACGTCAAGGGTGGTACCATCATCGATTATGAGGGCTCCGTCCGACTCCTCGAAATCGCACAGGTCCCCAAGGAACACGTCAACGAGTTCAAGTCAATCAAGAAGTTCAAGTACTTCAACACCAACAACATCTGGTTGAACCTCAAGGCCATCAAGCGGGTAGTGGAGAATGACGAGCTTGAGATGGAGATTATTCCCAACGGCAAGACCATTCCGGGAGACAAGAAGGGCGAATCGGACATCTCGATTGTCCAGCTCGAGACGGCTGTGGGAGCGGCTATCCGCCACTTCAACAACGCTCACGGCGTCAACGTGCCCCGTCGACGATTCTTGCCGGTCAAGACTTGCTCGGACCTGATGCTCGTCAAGTCAGACCTCTACACTTTGAAGCACGGTCAGCTGCAAATGAGCGCCGCTCGGTTCGGCGATGCTCCTCTCATCAAGCTCGGTGGCGACTTCAAGAAGGTTTCGGATTTCCAGAAACGAGTCCCGTCCATCCCCAAGGTGCTGGAGCTCGACCACCTCACCATCACGGGGGCGGTGAACCTTGGCCGCGGAGTGACATTGAAGGGCACAGTCATCATCGTCGCTACGGAGGGAAGCACCATTGACATTCCCCCAGGCTCAATCCTGGAGAACGTGGTTGTGCAGGGAAGCTTGCGTCTATTGGAGCATTAAAGAGGCGCCAGCTGGACGAGGCGAGAACCGAACACGAAGATGACGGATTGACTACAGAATATGTGTGTCCTGAGGAGACGATGTGGCCTCCTCGGAAGGTGATGGATGTGGATTGTGAAGTCATGACGAGGTTCAGAAGTGTAGATGGGGTGGCTCAGCAGATGTTGGGGTTTTGGCTTTTGGCTTTCTACCTTCAAACCCGTACCATTTAAAGAGCGGCTACGTTCCCGTCCATATAAACAACAACAACAACAACAACAACAAAGTAGCAAAGTTAATTGATGAGATTAAGTCAGCAAGCCGAGCCGCACCACTTCTGGTGGGATGCGGTGCGATGCAACGCGCTTTGAGACTTTGCTGACATTCGAAAGGATGCGTTTCAGCGTGGCGCCTGGGTAGACTACGCTCGAAGTCGCAGGTGAACGGTGGTGAACGATGAGAGGGGTTAAGTAGAACCAGGTTTAGGCGTGGAAATGTACGAGATGAAGTGGTTGCCAGCCCTCGTGTTGGCGCAACAAGTCTGTAATTGAGTGCATCTTGAGTGCGTCAGCGAAGACTCATGCGATGTTTACCTTACGTAGTAGCAGGAAGACAACCAAGGATCTGCCGACAAGCAAGTCACGGTAGGGTTGGATGAGCCGGGGGTTGACATTCCGGATGAGGCAGGGGGGGTGAGGGGGCTGAAGGAGCTGGGAGGGTCTGTGGGAGATGAAAGACGAGAGCGCGAGAGCTGAGTGGAGATGGGAGTTAGGAGAGTGCAGTCGAGGTCATTCATCCTGCCGTCTGCCCATTTGCTGTTGGAAGGATTAATTTCAGCCAAAGTGCACAGGCCTCGACAGCTTGAATGACTATTGTTAATAGTTTCTGGGACTCTGCCTGTTGTCATTGTTGTTGCTCCACCGGCGGTGAGCGGTGAGGTTGGATGGTGGTGGTGTTTGGATGGTTGTTGATTGTTGATGCTGATACGAATTACAGTTGCTCCCGATGGCTGGGAGGGGCTTGAGGCGGGACGCCGTTGCAAAGCCTCCTCAAGCCCCCCTCAAGCCTCCGAAGCTGCACCGCATGGATTGACTTTACTAGCTGCCAAGTGAAAGGGGGGGGCTTCTCCCGATGGATGACGGCAGTTTCAAACATGGATGATCCAAATCGAGTTCAATTAAAGGTTAAAGCCAGCTGTCCTATAGCACCTATCATATACCAGTTTGCATTTCGCCATCATCTCATTGCCTCATTTTGCTATGATTGGAACTTGAGAAGTGGATAATGAATTTCGGTAGCGAGAAAGGCGTACGCACTCGATCATGCCAGCCGTCTGACAGCATTGGGCGAGCTCAAGAAGCTCCTTGATACCTCTTACGTCAGAGCCTTGATACAGGTCTGGTCAGCACGGCCACCACCACCACCTCCTCCTCCACACACCCACGCAGCGGCAATGGAAAAGGTTTTTTCTCTCCCGCCTTTGGCCTGCTTCGTACCGGCATGGCCTTGACGCTCTGGGGAATCATGTCGCATGGATGTGGGAAGGCAAGTTATCGGACCCCGGACGCCAGGTCGACGATGGGTCACAGCCGACGAGTGAAGGCGCGGCGGCGTTGCAGATTCATCTACCAACAGCCTGAAGAGGACAGGCGGCTCAGCATCTGCACCAATGGACGACAGCTCTGGCCAGAGCGCGCTTCCTGTGGGTGGGAGAGCAAAAGAGCTCGCAGGAGAGCAGGGGCACCAAAGGGGGTGACCTAGGGGGGAGTAACCAGGGCAACCCCGGTCAATTAATCTTACAGGCCGCCCTATGCAGAACGTCTTGCAGACCTCTGGCGGGTCACGGCGGTTCAAGTCGAATCATAGCCATCGGTCTCGGCGTCGAACTACGACGTAGTCAGGCGACGACTAGAAGGATATGGAGGCGTCCCCCCGTTGCGGGGCGGGCTTCGGCATGCGCTAGGGGAACCCAGATTAGGGCTAGACTGCGCTGGAATAGCTTGGCCGTTCCTCAAGTCCCCTTTTTCCTCGAGCGAGCTTAGCGACCTCCCTGGCCTTCTTTGGTCAGCTCTCTCTCTCCGCTGTCTTTTTCACACGGAGGGAGGGAACTACGGGGCCCGCTGGAGGCAAATTCGGCGCCTACGAGCACAGGCCCGGGCAATATCAGGTACCGATCCCAGAGGCGGACTAGCGCTGGCATGCTTGAATCGATGCTGAGGCCTGCTTGGTCAAAGCTGGTCCAGGTTGGCTCCAATTTCCCATCCCCCCCCCGGTCTGCTTTGCCCGTCTAAGTGGAATTGGTGGAATGCGTGTGATGAAAGGTTGGTGATGAACCAAGTACCCGTACCAGTGGCAGTACCGGCTTGTGTCAGTGTGAAGCCACTGGGATTGCATCAATTTCACTTTCGACTTGGGTGCCCGTGGACGATGAGCCATGGCTGCGACCCCCTGGAGTCGGTAGCCGCCCCGTTTCCTTTTTGACCCTCTCGTCCCCCCGTCTCGATGCCTATTTCTTTCCTCCCTTCTTTCCTTCCATCAACGCCGACCTCGTCAACATTCGCTCCGTTGCTCTTACTTTGTACTTTATACCTGTTTTAATGTAAGTGCGTTTTGAGTTCAGTCCGACTTCCAACTTGCGTCCTTAGTCTATGTGGCTTTCCCACGATGGCGGCTGGTTACCAGGTGCGACGGCTGCCACAACATTGTCAACATCCACGGCCTCGCTTATAACTGCCTCGTCTTCCTGCCCCCAGATGAAGTGTCGTTGAATCACAGACAAATCGTCCCCAAGAACAAGAATACCAGCAGAAACCAGATCAGTATCCCATCGAACGAACACGGTTCTCAGCTATTCCTCACCATTACACATTACGCACCATCGTCTTAACTGTTCGTGACTGACGATTTTCTCTAGTAACTCTCAGTCACTCGTTATATATAACAACTCAACCCTCAAAACACAATCAAAATGAAGTCCGCCTTTGTTGTCCTCTCGGCCCTTGCCGCCTCCGTCATGGCCGCCCCCGCGTTCCTCAACAGCGCCTTCAACGTCCAGGAGGGCCAGCCCTTCACTCTGACCTACTCCGGTTGTGACAATGGCTGCACCATCACTCTCCAGAACGGTGCCTCCACTAACACCAAGGACGTCCAGGTCCTGACCAGTATGTCATTGCTTGCCGGATCGAGTCGCTCGCTCGCCATGCTAACTATGCCAACCCTAGGCTCTGCCACTGGCTCTTCCTTCACCTTCACTCCTTCCGGTCTTCCCTCGGACACCTACAACTTCAAGATCACCGATAACAAGACCGGCGAGATGAACTACTCTTCTCAATTCCAGTACACCGGCACCGGCTCTCTCCCCAGCAGCACCATCACTGCCACTAGCACCGCCGTTGCTACTAAGACTACCACCGATGTTTCTACCAAGAGTGCCACTGTCAGCGCATCCGGCTCTTCCTCCGTCAGCGTGACCACCGTTTCCAAGGCCTCTACTTTCACCAGCCTCAGCACTGTTCTCAGCACCTCTACTCTCAGCCGCTCCACTAACGGCACCATGACCACCTCCGTCCTGAAGCCCACGTCTTCCGCTACTCAGAGTAAGTCTTGATCGAGTTTGTGTTTTTAAGATGATCTATTTGCTAATCCGAACACAGCTGGAAGCGCGTCTAAGACCAGCAGCAAGGCTGGTAGCCCTACTGCCTCTGCCACCACTGTTCCCAGCAGCAGTGCCGCTCATCTCACCTCTAGCTTCGCCCTTCTCGCTGGTGCCGTCATGGCTCTCGCCTACCTCAACTAAGAGGAAGAAATGATGGGTTGACGGATGTGTACAGCGGTTTGCTATTCGGCTTTTGGGGTAATATCTTGTAATGGCTTTTGCAAAGTATCAGGATGGCGTCTGAGTTAGGGCGGAGGAAAACCCAAAGTGGTTCTAATGGATATCTTGTTTCGTGTATTGAGCAACCGTATTTACACAAAATGGAAACTCGTAGGACTACCTTACAAGAACTGCTTGCTCCCTCTATTAGAGACTCGTGAGTTGTCATAGAACGCGGTTGACTGTGATGATCGTGCGTCTACCGCATCTGGTGGCGGCTGCGTGCATGCGCGGTTGGACTTGTGCTGTCCTGGCCCGGCTGCGAGCATGGACTTTCGTCCTTCATTTGTGGGGTAGCGGCGCGGATGCATGCAATGTACCACATCTTGATTGCTGGTTTAGTGTTTCAGAATTACAACAGCATTGCGGCCTTTCCCCAGACCGACCCGGTCACGCATCCTTGACGACCTCTCAGACCAACCGTTTGCCAGTCCTTCATCCAACCGACCCCGGGTCTAAGGATTTATTATAATACTTGTGAAACGCTCGATATCACCCGATCCCTCTGGTACCGCGCAATCAGCGGCCGAGTGCAAGGGAGATCTGACTCGCTATTTACCGGCTCGGCCAGCTAGGGGTGGTCCAGGGTAGTGTCGCGATGTATCGTGACTACCTACCGGTGGTCGTGTCGTATTCGGCAGATTTTGGCGGCCAGCGCGATGTCGAAGGGCGTCTGAGTAGCTGACATCCATGTGGAGAGGAACCGCTACGGGTAGTAGATCCATTGACGTCAAGCTACAAGCCAAGGAACGGGGTGGAAGTTGGGACGAGTTTCAAATTGATCGAATGTGCTCATGTCAATTGTGATATTCGTTGTTCATGATACATGGCGATCATCAGTCGCCGCCTGAACCCAGCATTTTACTCCAGACTCCTAGATCCCCGACGAGTTTCGAACTAATCTTGCAAAAGAAATACTCTGTCCATACATTGACCCGACCCGAAACGAAAAATGAAATGTAATAGCTCTTGATGCGCAGGTTGATGAATCATGACACCAGGCTTGGTTGCCCGTCCGACTGCGCTCGTCACACACTTCGAGGTATCCTCTCCCACATATCGTCAGAGACAACACCGCTGACGTAGCTCATCAGATTTTTCTCTAACTTTTTGATCTCAAGCCATTGGCGGCTTGGGCGTATCGTTCGCCCATGCGCCTACCTCAGTGATGTCCGAGTCAGGCAAGTATGCATTTCCAGGAGAATACGACTCGCCGAGGTCAATGGTCACGTCCGAGTATCGTGTCTTGGTCCCCTTCACAAGAACACTATGCTTTCGCTTATCGTCCCGCAGCCAGATCCGCTCGTTCACGCCATGCTGGTCATCGTCATTTATCATGTTGTGGAGCTGGATGTTCGTCGCAGTCAGCTCGTGCGGGCTGGGACGGGAGTGCGAAGCCGTGCAGCCCGAGCCTTCGGCCGTGGACTCGGCGGACCCGATGATGTCCCAGTCGGGGTCGTTGTCGATGTCGGAGTGCGATGCGATGGGGGTAGAGGACTGTCCGCGCTGGGCAGCAGATTGGTTGGAGATTTTGTACTGGGGACGACGGGCTTTCGTGTAGCTGTCTGGGGAGGAAAGGGAAGCTTTCTCTAGCAGGGTGTGAAGTTGTGCTTCGGAGGCGTTCAAGAGGGTCATTGTGATGGGCGCGAGCGAAGTCGCGGATGCGCAGCGATGGACTGACGACCCGGAAGTCCGGTGTTCAACGGGAGATGGCTGTCTCTGCTCTGCGTTGATCAAATTCACATGCCCTACCCAAGCGGATAGTCTCTGAGTCTTGATGACGAAGACGAAGAAGGGTTTGGAGGCGACGGTCGACTGTCGATGAAGCGGTACGGAACAAGGCGCCAAATTTGCCCGGATGGTCTACAGGAGAGTTACGGAGATGCCAAGACGAAGAGGGACAAACAAGATGCTTCTATCAGAATGCCGCTAGCCGGTGAGTAACTTTTTGTCTTTCCTATGATGGATGAGATGAAGGATGGAAGGAAGGAGAATGAAGTTTGGAAGATGGAAACGAGTTGGGGAATTGAGGGAGCTGCTCGGCATCTTATAGAACATCCCTAGGAAGTTGATGGATGTGTTCGCCACCTGTTGCTCCATCGTCTAGCACGCGTGAGCGACTGTCGGTGCCCAATCCAGGTGCGAGCAGCACATTCACATAGGGCTGGCACACCCAAAGGCCATTGGGGTTGTTGTTGACCCCCCGCGATATCGGGGAGCCCACCTACAGTACGGCACAGTGTCGGATCTCTCTCTCCCTCGAGCGACAACTGGGTCAAAGCCACCAAAGCAAGAGCGCAAGACGGCTGTGAAGGGTGCATGATCCGAGTCCAGGACGTGAGCGAGCGACGCAGAAGCTCTGCTCCACTCGTCGCACCATTCATGCAGGTCGAAGGATATGACAGATGGTTCTAAGACAGCTGCATGTCTGCTAAGATTGGACTGGATGGACGGTGCCCGCCTCACCTTGGGCGGGCCATTGATCCGGATAGACGTCTCATGAGACAATCATCGTTTACCAATTGCGAGGGATAGTTCCCTTGCCCACTTTTTGCTACGGCGAGCAGGAAATCAATATGGAGTTGTGGGGGATCAGTCGGCTGTGTGTTGCAATCGAGATTGGTCTCGGAAGCTTTGGAATGGGCGAGTTGGCGTATTACCGTGTTCCATTTCCAGTCCATTCGTCCGCGCGCAGACGCAAAATCAATACATCAATCCGGCTTAATCAATTCCGCCGTCGGATTGGATGCCGAGCCGGGGGTGGAACGGTTCTTCCAACGTCATGGCTCACGGCCTCATACATGGCTGATTCTTACTTGCCATCGAGTAAAATCTTCTGTCATATCTTCTATCCTATCTGCTATCCGAGTATGCAGACATGGGCTGGCTGCATGTCCGCCACAGATCCTACCGGCGGGGATTGGCTAAACCACATCAGCTTCCACTCGCTGGCCTTTGCCCGAGCGCAGAGACGACGGTTTGAAGGTGAGTCAAGTCGCGAGGGAGAGTCCATACAAGATCCCTGGTGGGTTAGAGTTTGACCTGCCACATCGCATCCGACGTGTCCAGCTCATCCTGTCGGTCACGCTTTGAGGCAGGTTGAGGCGGAGTCGGCCGAGCTGTCCATCATCCTGGGGGAGGGGATCGGGGCTGTTACGTTGGCCTGTGGTTCATCGACGAAGGATTTCGGATACTCGCGCGAGACTATTCCAGACAGCCTTCTAGGGCGACCGACCTGGCCAGCGTCGGCAGCAACACAGCCCCCCCGACTCGGCTTAAGGCAAACACGCCATATAGTTCGGATGACTTGCATATCATTCGCAGCTGTTAAAACGATGGAAGGGAAACCACCCCCAAAAACACTCGCACTGTGAAGAGGGCCTTGGAGATGGGAGCGCTCCTCTTTCGGCGTCCTCAGACAACGTTCTAGCCCTGCAGACAGTCCTACTCCTTCGGCCGCGTCACGTCAGCGATGGCTGCATGGGAAGAACGCCATTCGTTCCAAAGTCCTTCGTCGGCTTCGAAATGAGCCCCAAAATGCTCGTTCGCTCGTTCGCTCGACGAGGTTCTCGTGACACAAAATAAACTTTCCATATGCAGGGTCGATCTCTGGCCCTATCATGCAGGTCGATTTGTCATTGCGTGTGTCGCGATAGCCGAATTACGTTTTTTTTTCTTTTTTTTCTGACTGCTGTACGTTATCGAGACGTCTGATTGATAGATGCAATTGCATCTCGTTGTCGACATGTTCGCCGTCGCCTCTAGCTTCAGGGACTAACTGCACATGACAGCGAATAGGTGAATGGATTCAGACCTACACTATGCCTTGGGGAAGCAATTGGCCGACAGTTTGCCGCGTTTCGTCTCCCATTCATTTTCACTTCGATGCATTTGATTCGTGTTCACGATGCTTTGGCCGAGTGGACATGCAGAATCGTTTCAAGTCAGCCCGGCCGAGTGCGACATCCTTCGGTCCGACGCACGCAATCGCCACTTGACTCGGGGGAATCTGTTTCGAGAGGAACTCAGCATTAGAGATCCAAAGTCACCGTCTGACGATCCGAGGTACCAACAAGAAACACCTCCGGCATCCCTGGCGTCACACCGTGCTCACTCCCACCCATCTCTTTCGGTGTGTCTATGGACACCTAGCTTCTGCGGAGTTTTCAGTTCCGATTTGGAATGCTGATGGGAGATGGTGTGATCGTGAGTTGCGACCACGAGGACCTCGGGGGCCGTGACGGCGTTGGTGGGTAAAGGTGATATACGCCGTGACATCTAACACATAGCTTTGACGAGGCTGACACCATAACCTGTCGGTCTTCACAAGGCCAAACCTGCAAGTGTGGATCGTCTTGGAGGCAGTGCAAGCGGCTGTCTGGCCTACACTCTTTTCGTCTCAGAACTTCGTCGGGCACTGAACCAACAGACGAGGCTCAATGAACATGGGCATGTTAGAATCTCCTCCGACCTGGCCCAACCCAACTTCTTGATAAGTTCCCCCTTTGAACATTCCAAAGGCTGCAGTGCATTTAAGGTCACCATTGAAAGGCATGAGTCCCGCGACATGAAAGAACCCCCCCCCTGATGGCATTTCCATCCCAAGCAAAGCAAGACCATCAGCAGGATGTGTGTGCGCTACGGCCCTAAATGAACATGTTCTGATGCGATAAGTGTTCTTCCTACTGGGCGATTTCGGCGAGTTGGTGCCCTGCCCAAGCGACCTCTTGCCAAAAAACCCGTCGCATGTGATGGAATCATCTTCGCCCGAGTTGTTGAAGCGGTGCCAGCTTCGGGACTCTATGTCACCGCTCGGAAGTACATAGCGTGAGTCGTATATAAGAGCGAAATTTGCCATAGACAAGCAGCCTCGCCCAACAAGATCTGCTGCGTTAACCAGTGACTTGCACAAAGCTTCAATGCTTGAGTGGCAGATGTGGTCTTCATGTTAACTACGCATAGTTCCATCTTGATGAGAGCGTACCCGTCATAGGAATTTTTCTTGCAAACTAAACCTGTAGGCGAGTCTTGGTTAAGGGAGAAGTGGGAGAGAGGTGATGATCAAATCTCTTCCACCTGTTCAAGCGCTCCTCGGCTTGACTGACTGTGTACCCTCAGTTCGTCGAATCTGACTATTTAGGACGAACAAACGACGGCAATATCGACGAGAAGATTTTTGGCACGAGCTGTTCGCTGTTTTGGTGCAATGGCTAATGTTGAACTGGACTCAGCCTTTAGCAGTAGCGTGTCATAACATCGGATGCGAGACGAAGAAGTAGTTGAGCTGTTCGTCATTCTGATACTGAGGTCGCCCCTGAATAATAGAGCTATGGGTGAATGCTGGGTGTGGTATCGTGTTCTATATAAAATCCAAGCCTGCTCAGTACGAATGCTGGTGTAGTAGCATGCGCCCCTTGTTCATCTCTCATGATCTGTTGCAAAAGCCGTCGGGGCTAGTCGTGGTAATTATCTTGCTACGTATAGCCACTCTCAGTCGCTGCCGCTGCCGTTGTTGCCATGCTGCCTTTCCGTCTGAGACCAGGGGCCTTCAATTTTCTCACCACTTGGTATGATCGATCCAACTCATTTTCAACAGCGCACCTAATTCTGAGAGCGGCGACGGCAGGCCATACGCTCCGTTCTCCTCTCAATATCCAGTAATTAAGCGTATCGCGCGTAGGCGTCTCCAAAAGTCTGATGAAGTTCCCGGCTGTTACTTCTGGAACCAACATCATCGAAGCAGCAGGAACCTGCTCATCAACCAAGAACCGTCGGATGCTTGCGGGAAGAAGCTGTAAGGTATCCAATTGCCGTAAGCGATGTCGGATCTCTAATCCAACCATTCTGACTAAAAATGCGGTTATCTGTGTTGTTTTGCTTCGGGTTTCGACCAGCGACGGGCCGTGCATATCGGATTGCAGGAAGGGGATGAGATATGGCCGTGCCTGGCTCACAATGAAGTGATTGACGTTAAATAGTTCTGCAATGCGTCGAAGAGGTGAGTCCCGATCGGTGTAGGAGGCATGAGTCCAGTGACGGAAGTCGATGGTGTTGGCGGGAGCCCAGGGAACAATATTGCCGTGCGAGTCCTTGCACAACATCGTTGTTTTACGACGACCGTATAGTGATGGCGAAGAAGAAGCGTTCGAAGCCACGGCTGCTGTCCATATCAACTGCAACTGGTCAGCTTGGTCTCCGGATCACTGCAATTGTATGCTTGGGAGAATATCTTACAACGTTGGGAGCAGTCAGATAGTTGAGGAGCGTTGGAACGCCCCCTTGACCTTCTGTCGCTACCGTGATATTCAATACCCTCTTGCTCCGGTTATACGCTTCCTCAAACGTCAAATCGCCCACGTTTGCCCTGACGCAGTCCTCGAGCACCTTGACGTCTAAGAAGTAACCTTCTCGCAAAAAGCGACGAAGTCTTCGCATGAGCGTCTCCCATCTTGAGCGGTAGGACTGGCCATGCGAAGAGTAGCCATTTTCGGGCCCGCTTTTGGCAGCAAATGCCGAGAGATCAATGCCATCCCCCCTCAGTACACCAGGCAGCTCGTCTTCAGTGTGGATCGCCACGAGAGCCGCGATGAGCGCGCCTGTCGCTGTGCCAGTGATGATTCGGGGAAGCAAGCCTCTGAGAAACAAAGCTTTAATAACTCCAAGATGACACAAACCGAAGATTGCGCCGCCTTGAAGGACAAGGGTGCTTCTTCCAAACGCCTGTCTCGTATCATGAATGCAGTCCAGCTTCATCTGCGTCGTCAACGACGTTTCCGCCAAATGAGAGATCGAGGTTGAACTGGTGGGGAGGACTCGAATATCATCGACAGATTCCGCCACTTGTGTAATATATTCTTCGATGAGATATTTTGTCCCAGCGAACGAGCGATTGTAGAGCTTCGGGGCGGTGATGTTCCCAAGATTTCGTACGAGACCGGACCGTAGAAGATTAACTAGTTGCTGAAAGTTGCTCTCCTCTCGGGCATTGGCAAGAGAGTCGAGTCGCTCGGTGATGAGCCTCCAGTCGTAGTGCTTTGAGGTTGGATTATTTCTCCTAGTCCCAGTTAATGCCACTGCTCGGTAGGGCTCGTGTGATGAATTTCATACCAAAGATCGAGGCCGAGGAGGTTATCCAGGTGCAGAGCGGCTTCTTCCCAGTCCTCGAAGGTCTCGGCATGGCGTAAGAGGTCTAGCCATAGCTCGACGGGACTCTTCTGTGTATACCACGCTCGAAGCTTCTGCAAAGGCACGGTTAGAAGGAGCTCCATAATAGATGGATGAGATAATTCCACGAGGAAATACCTTCTGCCAGAACTGGGCAACATCAACGACCACCCTCCAGACAGCCACTACAGCCCCCATAATTACCGAGGGATAGGTCTGGCTATCACAAGCACCATTGACGAGCCGAAGATTCACACTGAGTGATTCGCGGCGGCCGCGCACATGTCTTAGGTCATTGTAGGCTAGAATGTCGCATAGGAAGTCGCCACAAGCTCGCAAATGTTTAAGACTGAGAACCAAGGAGCGTATGTTGGAGTTAGACAATCTTGGAGATAAGGTACGTTGACGTTGGGTTTGTTGAGCTTCCCGCCGCCAGCCTCTCTGCGGGAACGCTAATCCTAGGCATGTGATTGCCAATGAGATCACCTAGCCAAGCCACAGCATACCTTACCATCCGCTGCCCAATGAGGCAAGAGACCGCCAATACAGCAACACCTTACCTCTGGCGCGAAGCGAAGCCAAGATATCTATCTGCCTGGGAATCGACGAAATCCATAGTCAGGGGAGCTACGGGTACAGGCAATATTCCATTCGCCTTTTAGGCTATCAACAGAATGCCCTCCTTGTCGGAATAGACATGGGCAACGAGCTATCGCTTTTGAAAAATGAGATTGAAATAATGATACAGCCATGAATTGATTGCAGCCCCTCAGAATCTTGAGCTCCTAGAACCAGACATGGCTCCCTTAATATGGTTCTATTCCTCGTCATCGTCAATGACATTTCGCCGCCTGGACTTTCCGGATCTCTCTGCAGCAGGCTCCAGATCGTCTCCATCGGCATCCTCATCCCGTTGCGTGGCCCTCTGCCTCTTTGACCGTGGCTTCTCGTCTTGGTCATCGTCGAGCAGTTCCTCGTCGTCGTCATCTGCGCCGCTCTCCAGCTCATCGTCATCGCTGGCAACCAGGAAACCATCGTCAAGGTCGTATTCTTCCTGCCGGCCGACACCCTGTGGTAGATCGTCGTCTGAATCGTATTCTGGGCGTCGTCTTTTCGGCTTCCCAGAGCCTGGGGCGCCTCTTTTCCTCGAAGAGCCAACGCCGCGGCGACTGCCTTCAAGATCACCAATCGAGAGACCACCACGACCAGACCTGCCGAGACCCCCGTCCATTTTTGCGGCAGCATTTTCGCGCCGTCTCTGGGCCTTCATCCTTTCCTTTTCCGCCATCTCGGCCTGCTTCTTCTGAAGTTCTGGGTCGCGCACGGTCCGAATGATCATCTCCTCCCCTTCATGGGAAGTCTTGCTTGCCTGCGCCATCCTCTCAGCCAGGATCGATAGGGCATCGTCTCCCACAGCCTTGTTTGGACGTATGTTGTATTGTTCCGTGATATGACCAACTGTCAATAAGAGATTGCTGCTCAGTTCAGCGGCCGCGGCGTAATAGTGCCCGTCATGTATCTCGTTGTAAGGCTTGTCCGAGGGCGGAGCAAGTCCCTTCTTCGAAATCTCATAGTGCTCGCCGCCGATTGATATCGTCACTGATCCATCGCTCCAGCGATAGACGTTAGTATTGCTTCTTAGTTCACCGGTGCTGTGATCTCGGCGAACTCGGGCGACATGTTTTTGATGTTGGGATTTGGCATTGGCGATATCAAACTCTGACGGCTGAAATGTGTCGGGATCGTATTCTTCAGGCATCAATTTGACGAACTTGGGCACTCGCAGGACTCGGAGCTGTGCCAATGTTTCAGCGCATCGGACATCGAGTGTAAGGTAGACGAAACTTACGGCATTGTCCCTGGGCTTTGGGATTCTGTGTCGAAATGTCCGTACGGCCATCACAACGCGGTCTTTAGTGACATGTTGTGTCTGATCGCTATCCTCGTTACGATACCGAGTATATGTATTCCCCTCGGGATCTGAAGCCAGCTCGTCGTCGTCAAGGACGCGTTCCTTTGGGGATGTGATCTCGTCGTCTCCTTCATCTCCGAAAAGATCGTCGCCTCCCTCATCGAGAGGGTCAATTGGGTCTTCTGAGTCAGACATGATGGACCCGGGCTTTGGCTCGGAGCGGGCAGTGGTGGTGTTCGAGGATGAAGAGCTGTTAAGGTCCAGAGTGAAGTCGGAAGCCGTGCGATGGGCAAGGCTTAGAATCCGGTAGCGCGCGCGGCGAGCGTGTGCCACATGCACTAGCCACAAATGCGGAGGCGGACGAATGGCTGTCGAGGCTGGCCAGCTGGCTTAAGCACCCGCAACACGGATAGCGCTCTTCAACCGTCACCAGCTAACAACCCCCTATCTCCGTTTCTGCCCGCCAGATAACCCCTGTTTTCAGTTCCTTTCAATCCATGTTCACCATACACTCAAGGTCTTGTAGGAACGAACCTCGAATTTGCTCTCTGATCCATTATAAGTAGTTATATGCATGCTGGTCTACGTATTCTGCCACGGCTACAGATTACTTGCAAGTGCCTTTCTGCGAGCAGCCATCAGTGTACACCTTTCACCTGTTCCTTTTACCTACGACGAACCCAAACTACAAGTATGTGATTCGATCTAGAGTTGTATGATAATTCTCGACTTGATTGCATTATGCCTGCCCTTAGCCTAGACTCTCAATATGTGGCTCACGTGTGACATCCTAGATATCTTCCCCCCC
>JAMYIC010001015.1:0-15493 GCA_024112705.1 Microcera coccophila
CGTGGCCGTCTGGAGACAACAAGTAGGACGGGTACGATCAGCTGTCGCTGCCGCCAATGCCACTGGTAAGCTCACCCTGAAGGTGCCCGAAGCCCGCATCAGCCTGCATTGGCGGCCCCCTCAACGGCGGCTGACAGACGGCTGAGGACTCTGAGGTACCAATACCTCTCAAAAGTTACCCCGAACTCACTTTTCCAACAAACACTTACCCTCCCTGACCTTGATTACAACCTCTTGACCGATGTCCCAAGACCAGGCTGTCTGAGACTCTAAGCCTTCGGAACGATGCCTCAGAAAATGCCGTTGGGGGCTTTTGCGCCCATTTTTGGCTTCGCACGTGGTCTATGAGTAACTGTTGCTGAAATCTAGGCTACGCTCTGAATCTGGCGAGCGGCTACAATGCTATGCCTGTGCTGCCCTCGCCTCTGCGATTCTTCCTTGTTGGGCGAAGCAAGGTTGAATTGAAGCGGCAATGAGATTTTTTTCTGTTGACAAAGGAGATAACGCAAGCTTCTGACATTTCTCCCAGGATCCCAGATAGCTCTAGGTTTTTGAAGTCATGAGAGCTTGCCACCTTCAATTGATGTACCCTGGCTCGAAGCATAGACGTCTGGATAATCCATTTCTTTTCTAAGAATTTTTTTTAGTCCAACACGATGAATCCGCGAGTCATAATTTGCAGTTGGAGATGCACCGAAGTTCAAAGTGGCTATTAAGATACTAGCAGCGTAGCTTGAAGGAGTCAATTGATAAGCTCAGTTCTGAGCTGCCACGTCTCAATGGGGTTCACTGGCGGAACCCCAGCCACCCCCGGCCCATTCTATATTCATACTACTCACCAGCATGATGAAAAGGGCGTACCGCTCGAGAATTACGAGAATGAGTGAATGAGCAGCGGAACGTAGGGTTCCCGTTCACATTGTGAGCAAATGTCCTTAGGCATCAGAGACGCCAACCATCAATGACTGGGTGCGGTACGGAACGTTGCCGGCCCCCATAGTCTGTCCGACAATATTCCACTTACACGCCGAAACCTCGACCATGGTAACGAGCGGAAGGAAACGCTTCAAATCGCCTTGTCGAGTTTTGATGGGAGTCATAGTTGCTAGAATCAGATGGGTATGCGTTGTGGGTACAGCTCAGCATAGCATTAGTCGGGAGTGTGTGCGTTCCGGAATAACGACCCGCAAATGCCCGGCTACGGATAGTGAATCATCGGAGGGACACCTCTGCCTAAAGAATGAACCTCAATATGCAGTGTCTGCGAGAGGTTCCCGGGCGGGCGATGGCACTGGCATTGCAACCGGTCTCGACATCAGCATTGGTATTGCCATGAGGACAATCGGTAACGCCCTTGCTGTCGTCATGGTTTGATCAATGACCTCACTCATCGGCCGGTCACCTCAGCCTTGTAGAATGCCCCTGTCAGACTGTCGTTCTTCTGCCATGTTCAAATGGCTCTAGAACGCGGCGGGGAAGCAATAACGGACCCGGCGCCCTGTTCGTCCGTTCGGCCGCCCAATCGCGGGCCGGAGTCCGGGGCTCGACTGAAGTTCACCCCCACCACTAGCCTCTTTGCGCCACCGCCGAACCCACCGACTGCGCCTCTGCCCCGTGGCTTGCCCCGTGCTTTCGTCTCGGAGACGCCGGTGGACGTGATGAGTGTTGGGTATTGAAGTACCAAGAGCGTCGGAAAGTGAAGACAACCCTTGAAACTCGGCTATCGCTTGATCTGTGCCATTGCAGTAGCTCACTGAAGGCCATTCGTCACATCTTCCCTGTCCTCTCTATCGCCCAATGCCGGGTACCTATGATCCTCACCACGATGCATTCGCAACCCGCCATGAGTATCTTCGTCAGCATGCAGGCTCATAGCTTGCGGCGCTGTCACACTAATGCAGTCCGTATTTCAACACTGACCGAAACTCAACCTACCATTGAGGGACCCCTGTGCCCGAAGCCCCCATCGTCGAGTTGATCTTGACCCTTCGCGGAAGCTAGCAGGCATTCCGCTGGAGATTGATCTCCAAACCCCTTGGTGCCCGCTTGATGTTGGCGCCCGGGCATCCAGACGAGCCTCTCTTGAACCTCAACCTCGACTTCGACGGTATACTCAACGCTAGCCCGCCCCACCGTCTTTGCTTGAAAGATACATCCTCTTACGGCTAGCTATCCCGGCTTCCACTTCACCATGACGCCTTCCGATTCGCCTCGGATCACCGTGATCCATCATCATTCATCATAAGGCTGTTGTAAAACCGCCGAACCTGAGGAACTTGCCTTGTACTGGGCAAGGACCAAACCATCGTATTGCCTTGGCCTTTCGAAAGCCATCATCCACACGCCATAGGTCCGTTAAACATAGGAACACTGAGTATGTGGGTAATTTTTTGATTCACAGAGCTGTCATGTCACTGGATAAGATCCCGGTAAGACGTCGGAGACTCAACATGGGGGCCCCGAATATTCCATTATGTGCATCATGCTGCAGGCAAACGCGTCTCTATCGTATGGGCTGACTTGTCGCCCTTCGTCCTTAAGTAGTAATTGCCCCGGATCATTGCTCGCTCTATTCACGGCCTCTGAGCCTCCGGGAGTAATATACATGTCGTTCAAGAAAAAAAAAAAAGACACCTGATCTTGCAGCGCCGAGATCATCAACTCACATACTGAGGCAGAATGTCCTGATATAGCCTCCATAAAGCTCCACCGCGAGGCACTCAGGAGGCGACGTTCCCATTCTGCTGTAAAATGGGCAGTGGCATGAATCCTGCAAAGGGAGAGGGCTCGTTCAACATCTCAGGCGCAGTGTATAGGCAGTAGTGCTCCACAGCTGGCTCGTCATTACGAGCCCACACAATTGTCGCTGGGCGGACTGGGATTGCTAGAAGTCTAGAGCCAAGGCTGCGGGTGTAATGTATCGAATACCCAATGAATCATGACAACGCATCAAATGCTAACAATCCTTGAAACTCCGATATGATAAGGGTGTCTATGCTCGTCGACTCATGGCTACCGTTGCACCAGCTGTAGCAATATCTTGTTTCGCGCTCACGCTCCTGCCTGCGGCACGAGGGAGGCTGCTCATCGCCATCGGAACACTACTCGTGCCCGCGCTGGCTCGTTTTGCGGGACCTGATGCATTGGCTGTTCCTGTGGCCCCAGATGCCCTCCTGGTTGCGCCGGCAAAAGGCTTATGAGGGCTGACGCCAGTTCGCAACGACCCGAAAGTCTTGGCACCAGCACCTGGTGGCTCAGGAAGGGGGCGTGGAACCGAAATAGTGTTGTGACGCTTCATAGGCGACGCTTCGCGTGCGGGAATACGAGGCACAGGAACAGGTATGGGTGCCTTGTGCCCAGTGACAAACTCGTGTCTGATGGCCTCTTCAGGCTTCATTCGCCGATCCGGATCCCAGCGGAGGCAGCGTGCTAAGAAGTCCAGGAAGACTTCATCGTCACACTTGAGTGCTTGTTGCAGTGTCTTCGATGAGGGTCGGCGCCGGCGACCTTTAGATGAGACAGTCAGACGTGGCTTGCCCATCGAGTCAAAGAACAGCTTCTTTCTCGTACTTTTCTCTATCAGATGCTTTTCAGGAGGCCCAAAAACCTCCATGATGCAGGCCAGTTGCTCTTGCTCGTTTTCTCCGGGGAAGATGGGAACGCCAGTGTACAGTTCCGCTAGAATACAACCGACGCTCCACATGTCAATAGGCATTCCATAAGTCATACCGAGAATAACCTCTGGAGACCGATAGAATCTAGACTGGATGTAGGTATACACCTTTTCGTTCTCGAAACAGCTGGAGCCAAAGTCGATGACCTTGATCTCCGAATGGAGAGGATGGCGCAGCAGGATGTTTTCCGGCTTTAGATCGCAGTGAATGACCTTGTGTTGTTTAAGCAAGTTCAATGAGGAGAGCATTTGCTTAGTGAAGCGACGGATGATTCTCAGCGAGAAACCTCGGAATGCGTGGGCCTTGATGAACTCATAAAGGTTCATGTCGAGGAGCTCTGTGGAGATACAGAGATGTCCTCGGAAGTAAAAGCTTTGAGTGAAGTTCACCATGCTGTGCTTATTCTTAGGGTCCTGTATGGAGTTAGTCAACGGCGCCAAAGCAAAGATCTGAATACCTACCCATTCGCGGAGTTTCTGGAGGATGTTGACTTCAACTAGCGCTTGTTGGTGGAATCTCTTTTTGTTCCTGATGATTTTGATAGCGACAAGACCACCGGTTCTGTGGTCAATACATCGGACGACTTGACCAAAACTTCCCTTTCCAAGAACATCAATAATCTCGTAACGGTATGCAAGGTGATCTCCAGGTACGATGGTGTAATCTCCCCGCTCGTCGTCATAACCAAAGTTGGGCGCATCCGACTGCAAATCGCCGACTACTTTCTGCGCATTCTGTGTTCCACAGAAGTACACATCATTATAATCAACAATCTCGCCTCGCTCGTAGATATTCAGCATGGCGATGCGGATAGCCTCATGAGGACCGACACGTTCTTTCGGGGTAGCTCTTTTCGTGAGTGCATCGAGTGTCCTAGCTGCGATTTCGGTTTCCTTACGTCGAGCGCCCATCTTTGCCATCTCCTCCTCAGCTGCCAAGTCGTCCTTGTCTAATTCGCCCGTCCATGAATCAAGACTGCGCGTAGTACTCGACGAACTCTTGGGTCGCAGGATCTTCTGCATGACTGACGTGTTTCGACCAACTGGCATCGTCGACGGGTCGACTGTGGTCTTCTTGTTGCCGGTCCATGTTTCGCTCTTTGTCCTGTCGTGGGAAACGAAGGAATTCAGGCTTCCCCCGGAGCTCTTGCGCCGCCGAGACTCGAGGTAACCTCCGACTGGCTTGACGGCAGGGCTTGGGCTAGAATATTTCACGTTCGTCAAGTTATTGGCGGTGGCAGAAACAGGAATCCGAGGCGGAGGCATACTCTCATGCGGCGGTTGGGTTGAAGCCTTCTCCATGACATCAGCGGAGCCCGTAGTGCCCTTGGGATTTTGACGTTTCCATGATATACTGAGCTTCCTCCTTAGAGAGCTCATAGAAGAAGGGGTTTCGGGCTGTTCGGGAACAATCTCTGGCGGGGGAGACATGGGTGGTGGTTTCTCCTTCTTTTGGGCCCGTGGGCCAGCAGGTTTAGCCACCAATCTATCATCGAAAATGTCGCCGCTTATGGTAGCGTAGTCGCCCCCCGTTTTGGCTCGCTTCATAAACCCGTGATCTGCACCTCCTTTGGGGAGAGATGAAGATAAAAACGGCGAGAGGCTACTCTTATGATCAAGTTCCTTGAAATTAATCGATGAATCGGACGAGCTGGCATCTAGAGGAGTTGGGGTTAGCCGACGGGTGTGGTGAACAGAAGTACTGCTCCTGAGAGAGGGTAACTCGGGAGTCTCTTCGTGTCGGCTTTTAGAAAAGAACGTGCTCCTTGATGCCGTCATCGGGGTGGTAGGGGTCTTTGGTAGTTGTCGGGATGGCGGCGGACTCAAGTTACGATCCGCACTGCCTTTTTTCTGCAACTCCGCAATTTTGGATGTGGTAGGTGTACTGAGAGGCCCTAGACTAATTGGCGGCAGGCGAAGGGGTTGTAAATGTCTCTTGTTTTGAGGCGTGGGTTTTTTCTCTCCCTGGGCGTTAATGCTGGCAACATAGGCGCTCTTTCGGGCACTCGGCCTACGTTGAATCTTAGTGGGCTCAGGAAAGACAGGCATAGATATTGGCCCGATTGAGTTATTATGGAGGTTCAAAGGATCGACGCCGCTTAAAGCTGTCCGCTTCTTTTCCATAAAGTACGCCTCAGCTGGCGAGTCCTTGGGCGACTCGTATGCCTTGGGAATAGCCGGGACAGGCGGGACATCTTCGCCGTTGTCTGCTGGCACAGGGTTGTGTATCGTTGTATGTTTTGGTGCTGGCAATCGTGAAGTAGATGCGGACTGCGATATCCGGGGTTGGATTGAACCGAGTGACGTCCTCACGGTGTTGTAGCTGATGGATGAGTTTGCAGAGAGACCGGAACTGTACGATTTTCTATTAATATCTGGAGTGGTTCTGGACGAAGAAGGTGTTCCAGAAGTTTTTCTCGGAATCATTGAGGGGGATCTGGATTCGGCACGGATATCCGTCGATAACGAAACAGGAGGTGGCGGTGGTACATTCGAAATTTGGTTTACGCTATGCGATGAGGGCATAGCAGATAGTCTTTTCATCCTCCTTGTGTCAGTTGGGCTTATCGTTCTCGCACCAAGACCAGTCGCGTGAGTGGAGTGGTGGCTTCCTGGCATGATGGATGCTCGCTTGCCATGCGATGATGGGGTAGTGTTATTGTTGCCACTGATGCCTCGGGTCACCACACGTGGCGAGCGCGGAGCGAAACTGGACAGCCTATTTTGCTCTGGTGTGAGGGTGTTACCAGATGTGAAGGTTGCTTGACTTGGACGAGGCGGAGGTTGCACCGATTTCGACTTGGCAGCCCTCGAGTTGGTCAGGTTCCGCGTGGTGTCCAACCCTATGCCCGAGGTACCGTCCAAGGACGTTCTTGTGGAATCGCCTCCCCTCTCTGATAACAGGCTTGGGCGCCTTCGCTGAGCATTTCTCGCTCCGTAATCTCCTTCCATGACAACTCCGGGACCAATCGACTTACGGGGCGGCTTGGCGATGCTCGTAGCGTGAGAGACTGGAGGGTAGTGGCTCTGGCGACGAGTCCTCGGTGTTATGGAGCTAGTTGAAGTATCGGCAACTTCAGGAGGGGCCGCGGCGGACGAGAGACTCGACTGTCTATTCGATGTACTTGGCCTTCGTAGAATTGAGCCTGATCTCGCGGTTCGGTTGGTGGCCGGATTGGCAACACGGGACGAGCCGCTGTTCTGGGCCGCATGCAACTTGTCGTACATCTTGTCATCCCCCATACCGTGCGCTTCGAGTATGCTCCCTTCCCCGGTTGGCGAGGGAAATTGGGTAAGTTTGAATTCAGTGGAAGCGGACTCAATGCTGCTTTGGAGATCATCGAAGCTCACAGAGGGCAAGAAATCGAAGGACGCCGTGGATTCGGCTAATTGGGCTGAATCCCCATCTCGACCGAAAGAAAATAGGGAATGATTGTTGGAAGAAGATGCGCTGAGCATTGGGACGTTGTTGGCAAGGCCGCCGCTCGAGGATGGGGGAGGCGGCCGAGGATTGGATGTGTTGCCCCTGGTACTAACGACCTGGAGGTCAGCTCTGCCATGTACCGGGAAGATCTTATTATCATCGAAAGATGGACCACAAGGACGCAGAAGGTGGTGCTGGTGAGAGGGGAGTAGTAAACACATGAGCTCACAAACGATTGGGAGAGAAATCCGCGGGTCGAGGCCCAGCTGGTGTCTTGTGCTCCTGGCTCATAAGGTAGCCGGGAGCTGGGAGAGAGTTCGGTCGAGGGGCGTGGCTGCGTGGCTACGCGCTGCGAGCTGCGTGCAACGGATGGGTGCTGGATTCACGGGGTTCGCTAGCACAGACTCAGTCCGGTCAGGGAGCTGAGTGCGTTCGGGCGGCTACCTCATTCCGGACAGATTCGACAGGCGGAGGCTTTGGTGGGATTGCTGGGCTTGGTTCGGCTGGAGCAAGAATAGAAGGCAGGAGAACCGCCTCCTACGAGAAGTGTAGGAGAGACGAGTGAGGCTACGGGGGGTGAGACCAAGCCGAAAGAGATGGCGTCGTTGTTTTTCGAAACGAGGGATGGTGGATGCAACCAGTGAATTGCAGCGGGCACAAACAGGACGGACTAACTGAAGGGGGAGAT
Source organism: Microcera coccophila (assembly GCA_024112705.1). Taxonomy (NCBI): domain Eukaryota; kingdom Fungi; phylum Ascomycota; class Sordariomycetes; order Hypocreales; family Nectriaceae; genus Microcera; species Microcera coccophila. The sequence goes on from JAMYIC010001015.1 coordinate 7,786, forward strand.
GGGCATACCTGCCAAGCCGAAAGTGGACAAGCCCCCAGGTCGAGGTACACGGCGATTGGGAATGCGAAGAGCGTTCTGCTACCGTCAGGGGCATTAGTGCAGGTACCGCTACAAGCCACTGGTCTTGGTGAACCTACCTCAGCACCTCGAGGCAGGCACGGCTGGCTCTCTGCCAGCACTGTTAACGAACGGAATAGCAGACGACAAAATAATATCGATCGCGCCAGAGTGACTGGAGCGAAAACGATTTCCTCAATAACCTTGATTGACCGGCAATATCCTTGCTACGACGTTCATACCTACGTCCTGACCCTTAATGCAAGGCGCATATCACAGAGCCATATGCATACCTTGAACTATCGCTTCCGCGTGCCGTATGCGGGCGAGCCCCAGCCTTTTTGTCTCAACTCTACGCGTGTATTTATGAGCCACGCCGACAATTTGGGCATAGAGAGAGCTTGGCGGCGGTTGGCGCTCGGTTTGGGGGAAGCGACGTTGCTGTGTAGGACGGAACCCGAGCTCTGGTAAGTGCAACGGATGAGTACGATAGATGCTCACTGCCCGAGGTGCCTCTCTTGGAGCCGACACTGGTCGAGAGCCGTTGTTTACTCGATGCTTGAAGCCCAGTCCGAAGCTGCGTATCCCCATATTCAGGGGGGGCTCCCGTGGTGGCGAAACCCGAAGCCAGGGGTGCAGAGGATAACAGTCGATTTAGACCCAATCAATGTCCCTGTTCTTAACATCTACATAGTACCTGCCTGGGTTGTTGTCCTGACGAGAACGGGAAAGGATCTGATGTTTTCGTCGGGAACAGGTCTGATTGTTATTGACAGCCATAATGGATGCGTTGCCCAGTGAGAGCTCCCGTTGGAAGCGACCGTCGGACTCGATACCCACCCACCACTTGTCATGCGGCATCAAGCACCAAGGACATGGTGGAACTAACAGCCAGTCGGCGCCAATCCATGCCCATCCAGTCTGTGATACTTTTGCGTATCCGCAATAAATCTCGAACACCAAAAGAATGAAAGGCTTATTCTAATGTGCAATCTCGTGAACTAAAAGAACGGATCTTTGTGACGAGCCGTCAATCTTGACTGTTTTGGGTTGGACTCGGCTCCCTTCCCTCGAGTTAGTACGCTGAGATGCACCTGTTTTCCTTGGGGAAGGATTAAAATTGTTTGGAATAAAAGGGACCGAGTCTCGACAAATCGTCGGACTCATGTAAAGGGAGATTTGGCAATTTCATTTGCAAGATTAACCTCCTTCGTCCTTCATCAAAGAATACACGTTTGCCTGAGACCTTACGCATCGCGCCGCAGCCACGCTAACGCAACTTGCCTGAGCTAGCGCGCTTCTCCAGTGGCTACGGAGCCAAGCCCATCCCCGACCCAACTGTTCATCACACATGAGCCTGAATCTATGCAACGTGAGTCTTGATAGACTTTTAGAAAACCAGACTGGAGTTTCAGTATCGATAAGCATTTTCAAGGTTTAGGTGAAGGCCAGGACAAGGGTTGATACGATATGCCTCGAAACATAGGGTTAGGGTTGTTATATAATCTTCAGTTCGCTGTATGTTTGGGTAGTTCCTCTGTGCGCCACACGCACTGCCGCAGGTGATGTCAGCACCTGTTGTCACATGCCTTCAGACGTACCGAAGCACCCCAACCATAGATGTCAGTTAGCCTTCCTACGATATGGGTTCGATGTCTTGGACATCGTAACGTGTTGTCATCGCGCTCATGGATGATTTTACCGCCGAAATCCTGGCCTCAGGGCAGGACAATAGTTCTCCTGAACAGAAACGTCGGGATGCTGAGGACGGCATGCCAAAGACGGTGCCGCAGAGGACAGGTTTGCTCGGCGGCATTGCCGCTATCCGCGAGAAGGCCAGCATCCAGGACCGACTGGTAGAGAAGTAAACAGTCGCTTCATGTCTAGTCTGGCAATCGGCCTCGTACTGACTGCTTGCCCAGGCTTTTGCAACAAGTAATTCCTGCCGAGGATGACACAGGCTCCGACGCACCCATTCGCGATGATGACCGGGCGTCATCCTTCTCCCAGCGCCCAAACTTCAACATCTCGACCATGTCGTATAACTTCCGCCGCTTCAATGCTCGCATCGGTGTCGTATTCAAGTTCCAAGCTCGTGCCGTCCGTCTTCTGTCCTGGCAGAAAGCGTCTCATACGCTCTCCTTCCTGGCGGTCTACACATTCGTTTGCCTAGATCCATATTTACTCTCCGTCCTCCCCATCGCGATTCTGCTGCTAGGTGTCTTTATACCGGCATTTATCGCTCGACACCCTGCTCCGCCCAAGGGGACGCTCTCAAGCGAACAGAGAATAGGATACTCACCTCGGGGCCCGCCATTGGCGCCTGCGGCAACAGTCCGCCCAGTTAAGGAGCTGAGCAAGGACTTCTTTCGTAACATGCGCGACTTACAGAATTGTATGGATGATTTCAGTGTTGCGCACGACAAGGTCATTTCAATGTTGGTCCCGGTGACCAACTTTAGTGACGAACCCTTGAGTTCGGCGCTATTTCTCTTTCTATCGTCGGCAGTGCTTTTCATGACGATTGCGGCGCAACTGCTTCCGTGGAAGTTCATTTTCCTCATGGTTGGATGGGCGGCCGTGGGTATGGGCCATCCAAGCATCGCGCGGCTGTTGCAAGAGACACATAAAGAACACTTGCGGCCACAGGAGACGAAAGCCAAGACGTGGCTCGACGACTGGATTTCCAAAGATGTCATTCTTGACTCGAGCCCGGAAACCCGTGAAGTCGAGATCTTTGAACTACAAAAGATGTCCAGTGCCGGAGAATGGGAGCCATGGCTCTTCTCCCCGTCTCCCTACGATCCTCTCTCGCAGCCTCGCATTTCCGGCGACAGGCCTCGCGGTACGCGATTTTTTGAGGACGTGCAATCCCCCGATGGTTGGGAGTGGAGTGAGAAGAAGTGGGCTCTTGACCTGTGGAGTCGTGAATGGGTCGAAGAGAGAATCATAACGGGAGTGGAAGTCGAGACCGAGGGTGAGCGGTGGGTCTATGATATCTACGATGAGCGCGAGGAGCGCACGGGGGTGGTCGATGCACCGGAGAAGGGGAAGCTCAAGGTCGTTCCGCAGCCGAGCTGGGAGGAGGGTGAAGATGGAAGTGGCAGGAGGGGTGACTGGAGGCGGAGGAGATGGGTCAGGCTTGTGAAGAGGCGAGCAACAGCAGCGTCAGCGAGCTGAATATCCGAATGACCGATGGTTGAAGTTTACTGGACATGTTTAGATGCAGTTTTCACGCGTGGCGTTTGGATGTGCAATACTAGTGTTGCAGGATTACGGAATAAGACAATATCATGACCAAGCATTTAGTCGAATATGAATGTGGTATTCGCTTGTCAGCGCTTAGATATTCGAAGGATTGCAGTTTCACCCATCGAACCCCAAGGTGAAGGATATCTCGTTTCGGTCCAAATGATGATCAGCCCCGACGCCGACGGGCTCTGCCAGCCAGTCTATATAACATCCATTCGTAACACGTAACATTCCATGATCATAGGGAAGGTCATATCCCCTGTGTCCAACCAACTGCAGCACCTACTGAATGGACATCTTATCCAAAATCTTTTGAATGCCCTTGGTTCGCCCTCTGCCCCCATCAACTTCCTCGGCCATGGTGCGGGCACGAGCGACGAGAACCTTGAGAACATTGCGTGTGTAGTCGAAGCTACCGGTGGATTCCATGTAAGACACAGCGTAGCGCTTAACCTGGGTGTCGGTAGTCTTCTGCTTGAGAATATTGATGAGTTGAAGGTTGGAGGGGTTGGAGCGAATACTGTGAATGACGGGGAAGGAAAATTTGCCTTCAGTCAAATCCTCACACATGCCCTTATTGTTGCTGTATTCTTTGGAGGAAAGATTCATGTAGTCGTCGCGGATTTGGAAGATGAGACCGATGAGGTTGACAAGGGGCACGCAGTCAATGCCGGAAGTGGATTCGGCCTGCATGAGCTTGATACCGAGCCGGAAGAGGCCACCAGTCTTGTTGCCGACCATTTCTAGGTAGTCCTCCTCGGTGGGACACGTGAGAGTGTCTCGCCAGAAAAGGTCCATGCCCTGGCCGCGGTGAAGGTTGACGAGCTCCTCTGCGAACATGGAGACGGCCTTTTGATTGTTCTCTAGCCTTTGTAGTTCCTGTAGGGCTACAAAGTAGATGTAGTTGGCGGAGTTGATGGTTTGCGCGACGCCGAAGATGTTGTGTGCAACGGGAAACCCACGTCTGAGTTCAGACGAGTCTTGGACATCATCCACCAGGAGGGAGGACTCGTGCAGCATGCCGACGACTTTGGTGACGATGTCGAGGCTCTCCTGGGGAACCTCAAGCCAAGCGTTGAAAGCACCTATCAACTGGGCGCGGAAATCCTTGCCGGGGTGGCTAATAACATACTCAAAAGGCCCGCGCACCACGCTCTCCTTCTCGTCGGTCCATGTCTTCTTTTCCGTGAAGTTGAGATCCTCCACGGCATATCGTTCTGGATCCGGCTCCTGGTTTGGCTCCCGTGTGGCGGGTTTTACAATAGGGCGCTGCTTTTGGCCTTGGCTCAGCCAATCACCTTCGGGCACGGGGCGAAGGACGGGTTTTGAAGGCGCCGTAGAGAAAGAGGAGAGCTGGGCGAGGTTGGCAAGGCCACTGCTGGAGGTGCGAGGTGGGATGGCATTGGGGGAGGCGAGAGGGTTGGAGTTCATCTTGTCCAACTCAGATTTGGGAGATAGAGACAACATCAGGGAAGCTATGGTGAGGGAAGATGCGGGGGGAGGAAGGTCTTATGTATCTGGTCGGGGTTTCGTCACGTCGTATGCGAGTGCGATCAGGGAGCGGCGACGAACTGTGAGGCTGAGCAAATGCGACGGCGGTCGTTTGGGTTTGAGGTAGGACGCTCTATCGTTTATACCCAGGACTCTCGCTGGCTGTATCAGAGAGGTCGCTCGGGAAGCTCGGTGCCTGAAGTACTAGACGTCATTGACGTTAGAAGTCTGCCTGAAGCGAATGGGCAAAACGGGTAACCTAACGCATGTTGCATAGGTGGAATGGGAATAGCGAATAGCTTGTTGAGTGGTTGAGTTAATGGATGACGGGTGGAGGCAGAGCTAGAAGTCCGATACGAGCTAGCTCCAGGGCTGTTGGCGAGACTAGGACGCATCCTAGCGGGGCATTTTGTCTTTTTTGGGGGGACAGGGACCTGTGGAGACGAGCAAGGGTATTGAGTACTGTAGTCACGAAGAAGCTTGAGGTACCAGTATGTCTTGGAGAGAGTGGTCGAATGCATAATTATAGCTCGGGAAGGTCAAGTCGGAGACTCGAAAGGGACAGTCATATTCTGGCCCCGCTTTTCTGCCATGCCATTCATATTATTTCGGCCGAGAGGTCAGTCAGAATGACGCGGGAAAGTGGCAGGTATATCGGGCTGCGCGTTGCAAAAGTGATGACGATGGTGTCCCGCAATGCCGACCTCTCGACTTTAGCACCTTGCCGCTTCGATACAGGGAGCGGGCCTCTCCTTGCATGCCCCTGTCTTTTGGACCCCAGCTCCAGTTCCAGTTCCAGCTTAGATGGGGCCCCTCTGCGTCTCCCTTCCATCGGATCGGCAAACGGATTGAGGAAACGCGTCTCTGTGGCAAAATTCACTCCAGGACGGACTGTGAATCAAAATGGGCTCGATCCGACGGGATAGATAGAGGATGGAAGGGCTGCTTGTTCACTTATAAGTCAGGGACGGCTCGAGACAAAACCACACCACCTTAGCCTACATGGCATCCCTAATGCGCGCCATTTCGAGGCGCCATCATGTTGCATTGCTGCAGGCCCTGCCACTCGTACGAAAGAGTCCCGTCTGCTTCGGATCCTGCCTGAACTCCGATACGAAGCAGCTTATACTGTAGATCGCTGCATCCTTGGCATGTGATCAATCCGTGGGTTACATGGAAACCAGCCTTTCTTCGCCGGAGGCTCCACGTGAGGGCCAGATCTCAATGTGCCTCATTCCAAGGTAGTACCTTACTCACAAGTAGGTAGTACAGCTGGTAAGGTAGGTCGGTTAGTCGAGACAGGGTGAGTAGAGGCTCCATCTGACGTGGATATCTTTGTAGTTGTAGACCAATGCCTTGCGTTTTACCTTCGCTCCACCAATATGGATAGCTGCACGTCGAGATCCCGCTAATCAACTCCCCGACCGCCGATATCGTACCTAGTAATCCGTAATTGAACAAAGATGGGCGGCCCTCAATCATCCCGATCCATCATCGTCTCTAGCGGTCATCCTTAGGCGACCCTACGCTCAGTAGCGCACCCTCACCCGGGAAGCACGCTAACGTTCGCTGACGGGCCCGGACCCCTAGCACTACACCCAGGCCTATCGTCGTCCCGGTTGCTGGGGAAATGGTCCATCACAACGCCAACAGCATCCAAGCGTCGAAAGAGTCCTCATTTATTCCGCGGTTCGTCTTCTCTTTGGGCCGAGCTCGATTGACTTTATGCACTCCTTGATACTCAGGTTCTTCTTCTACTTCTACTTCTTCTTCTTCTTTTTCCTTGTCTTTAACATCATTCGCTCTGCGGCAGCTGTTTGTCCCCCGCCCTCTCGCTCAGCCTTAACACAACATCACATTCTCCTCAGCTATCGTTCGGCGTTTCCAGGTCCTCTTCCTACTGTCCCTCATTTTCGGCGCAAAGCAAATCTTGAATCCTTTCCCCTACGAGTACGATGGAATCCCTTCTTTCTCTCGCGTTCGACAATCTCTCGTCTTACGATGGACCCAAAGTCCGCAAGGGTTTGCGACAAGTCGAAGGCCTCCTCGCCCAGATCTGCCTCTCAAATCCTAGGGGCCATCGCAGCAAAGACCTTGGCAACGACATCGAGGCACTGTCGCCCCAGAAGGATCTTGCGCAGCTTTCGTTTGACCCAGCTTTCCGCGAATTCTTCAAGCTGCAGGAGGGATTCGAATGGAATGTTGCCATGCGCTTGATTGGGACCCTGGATCGTCTTATGGCAAAGGGCAGCGATGGACAAAATGATCTCTTGATTCTCAGTGCACTCGACCTGATTCAAGGCACTTTGCTACTGCATCCACCAAGCAAGACCCTGTTCTCACGAGAGCAAAACATGAACGTACGTGTTCATGGATGCAAGACGGCCAGTCCAAGGTCGTGATATCATTCCAAATGCTAACCATCCTATCTAGCTCCTCCTCGACCTCCTCGAGCCAGTCAATTGCCCAGCAATTCAATCTGCGACTCTATTGACCCTGGTCACCGCCCTCATCAATACACCACAAAACACGCGGACGTTCGAAGACCTCGATGGTCTCCTGACGGTCACTTCCCTTTTCAAATCGCGATCTACCGCTCGGGAAGTCAAGCTCAAGCTCGTCGAGTTCCTCTACTTCTATCTTATGCCCGAAACCCCATCCATTCCTCGTGCTGACCAGCGCGATTCCGTTCCCGCGATGCTGCAGCGCAGCCCTAGCAAGCTCGCGGGTGCCTTCAACACCGCCGACTCTAAGCAACAGCGTATCAATGATGGGAGGGAAACACTTACGACCGAGGACAAGCAAGCGTTGCTAAGCCAGCATTTGAGCAGCGTTGAGGACTTGGTCAAGGACCTGAGGAACTGCGCACCATTTGGAGGTGTGGTATGCTAACCGCGGGGGGGGGGGG
>JAMYIC010001017.1:0-11741 GCA_024112705.1 Microcera coccophila
AGGCATTAACCATTAGGAGCGGCGGGGGGGGGGAATGCTCTGACGGGTTCAAAGCTATGGAGTTCAACCCAACTGATACATGAGGGCGGCTAGCATCGCAGAAACATGGACGCCGTGTGTATCAAGGATCTACAAAGTATGCACGAGTCTTTTTACCCGTAGCTCCATAACCTTGCCGTGCGAGGAAGACCCTAGATGGAAGTGGACGCCATGAGCGGTGCCCTGCCGAGACTAAGATAAATAAAGTAATCCGGGGCAAATGGTGGAAATGCTGCTCCCATCTACCACCTCATGGCGAAAGAAGCAACTCAAGAATCCATACGCGGAGATGGCCTCGCTCTCCAGTCCCGCGATGTGTACGGGAGGCTAGCCGGAGACGTCGCCGCCGCGGCCATGTCCGCAACCCTGGTTGCGCCGACGGTGACTATCATGGATCGGTCAGTGCCATATTTCCCTTTCCCTACACACACACAGCGAAAAATTGGCTAATGATGCTCAGGGTCACAGTAGAAATGATATCATCCGGCAAATCCCTGATGGCCGGTCTCCGGAGCCATGCCGCAGCCGCCTTCGGCCATCCAAGAACCTTCATCTTCTCCCGCCCCTTCGGCATCGTCTGGACGCTCTACGCGGCGACCTACGCCGTCGCCAACAGCACCGAGACGTTGTCCCACGCATTCCACAGCACCGCCGCCGCCGCCGCCGCCGGGACCATCACCTTCGTCTCCACCACGCTGGTCAACGTGCCGCTGGGGGTATGGAAGGACCTCCGATTTGCCCGGTACTTTGGCGGCGGCGGCGGCGGCGGCGGCGGACACGCTGCCGGTGGCCGCCCGTCGCCGCCGCTGCTCAAGGCCAAGGTCCCGAAGGCGGCGGCCGCCACCTTCGTGGTCCGGGACGCCGTCACCATCTACGGCTGCTTCACCTTGGCCCCGTGGCTAGCCGCGGCGGTGCCGGATGGCCTGGCCGCCAACCCGCACGTCAAGACGGTGGTCACGCAGATGACGGTTCCGATGCTGACGCAGGTGGTGGCCACGCCGGTGCACCTCCTCGGGATCGACTTGTATAATCGGCAGCAGGGGGTCGCGTTGCATGATCGCGGCAGTCGGATTCGGAGGGATTTGCCGTACGCGACCGTGGTCCGCTGCGTTCGGATTCTTCCTGCGTTTGGGTTCGGCTGTTTGGCGAACATGGAGATGAGAGCGTTCTTTCACAAGACGGATCCAGTTAGTGAGCATTCAGGTAGTTGAAGCGGAATTAATTGAAATATAAGCTGGATTTTTTTATTAATTTCTTTTTATAAAAAAAGGTGTTTAAATGGTATTCCACAAGTCGTTGCCCTCCGTAGTTTATGAAGGGCACACCCTCACAAATTAGTTTAGGCGGTTGGCTGAAGCACTACATCAGACTTTACTTCATTTGATCTTAGAGAATCTCTCTATAATATCTAATTCTCTCAGCGCCTTGTGTCATTCGGATGCTCCACAGCTCCCATAAGGCGAGCAACAGTCACAGCCTCCCGCAGGGCTCGTCCCAGATGGCCACGCACCGCACCCTCTTCCAGAACCATGAGACCTCCGATGGTGCATCCTTCAGGCGACGTCCCTTGATCTTTCAATATTCCAGGATGTGTTCCGTTTTGGAGAAGTGTCGCAGTCCCCTTCATAGACTGATAAATCATAGCCTGCGCATCATCTCGGGGAACGCCAACGGCCACGGCAGCATCAATCAGGGCGTCGCATATGACGGCGAAGAATGCGGGCGTAGACCCTCCCACGGCTGTAGTGGCGTTCATCAGCCTCGGGGGAACGTGAACCACTTTTCCGATCTTCTCAAAGATCGAGGTAGTCAGTTTGAGGTGGTGGTCTGGCGCGGGAGGGTCGGAAGTCTCAATAGCCGTGAGCGATTCAGATACTTGTGCCGCAATGTTCGGGAGCGTGCGTATGACCCAACCGCGACCATCTCGATTCAATTGATCTGTTTCGGATCCATAAAGGGCCTTCTCAAGCTGGGGTTTTGTCCAACCTGCCACGACGCTAACGATCAATTTGTGTGCGAACGCATTACGCATGCCGTCTTGGGTCAGGACGTTTTGGATGTCGGCTGGATCCGCCCCCAACACGATTACGTGGGATTCTCTGATGGCCTTGATGTTCTCTCCCTTGTAAACGGACAGCTGGCTTCGACTCTGTGTAAACCGTTGCTGTAGTGCTTGTTGTGACTTGTCACTCCTCACACACGCGATGAACCGCGTAAAGGGAAGCCCATCGCTCTGTTGTGCCTCGTTGCTTGCAAGCAAGGCGCCGAGAATAGCACCTCCCAGATTTCCTGAGATGGTGGTTAGACATGGTCACACGATGCGGAAAGCAACTTACCACAACCCAGGATGCAGAGGGTAGCATCTTTCAATTCCGTCATGACGAGAGTTGTTTGTGATTTAGAATCTAAAGTAGGGCAAGCTTCTGGTTCAAAAGTAAAGGGAATGGCAGCACTTAAAAGTACGGCGAAGTGTGTGTGTGTGTGTGTGTGTGCTTGTCTCCCCACGCGGCACTGCTTCCGATGCAGAGGGGGCGGGATCTGGCCGATCTTCAGGGATGACGGCCGTAATTAATCAATGTCACCACCACCACCAAAAGTGGACAGATGTTCGCTTAGAGGAAAGTCTCGTCATCGAAACACAAACTCTTTGCACCTTGTACGGGAAATCTTTGACAGTAGCCGGTTACTATTTTGTCAAATTATACTCATTGGGGGGTTTTTAATCTTTTTACTTATTTAGCCATCGAAAAAGTCCCCTTCAATCGCTTCCACGCCTCCGTCTTCAACGCCGTATACTCGTCCACCGTCCTCGACGCCGCATCCCGGTTCTCCACGGCCCGTCGCAGGAGATACGCCAGACACTCGCCCAGGCTGCCCCAGGTCGAGCACTTGTAGACTTCCGGGCCCTTGCCGCTCCCTCGGTCCAGGGCGAGCAAGCTGAAGCTCACGTCGTCCGACATGCCGTGGAGCTGCGCAAACGCCACCGGCACCGTGGGGAGGTTCGCCTCGGCCCGTTGCCGGTGGAGGTGGTACGCCGCCAGTATGCTCGCCTTGTTGTGGCTGGCGAGGACGAGGTTGACGGAGGGGAACTCGCGGCCGCCCCGGGCGCCGAACTGGCCGATTTCACGTCGCAGAGCCCCCTGGGCGATGCGGTTGTAGGTGTCATCGGTGTCTTGCTTGGTATCGTGGATCAGGGACCGCTCGTCCGAGGCAATGTAGGCACCCCGGACCAGCTTGAGGCCATGGGTGAAGCCTTCGTCCGAGGCCATGGCCAGGTGCTCGGCCAGGGTGTCTTCTGTGCTCTTGAGGTAGGCTTGGTATGTGTTGTAGACGAGCGCGTAGCCATCGCGGTTGAATCTGCGCATCAAGTCGATTCCGACTTTCATGATGCCCCATTGGAAGTACTGCGACTCGGCGTCAACCAAGATCTTTGCCCCTCTGGCCTTGCACTTGTCGGCAATCTCGTACAGAGCGCTCATCATCTGCGGCGACGGCAATTCTCCAGCTGCAAGAGCCTCGTTGACAGAAGGTCCGGCACCCGTCAGTCTAGGGGAAAAAAATCGTTAACGCTATCCCATCCAAAAAGGAAGAATCCGCGACTTACTTGACGGCCAACTGATCACCCTCTTGTAGTAAGCCTACGGTTCGCAACGTTCCCTCCCGCCAAGCCTCTATGTGTCCGCATTTCTGCGACTCGTCGTTTTCCGTCATCGAAACCCCCAAGCCGTGCTGCGTCTTGGTCTTGTGATCGAACATGGTCTCCTTTGCGTACGTCAGAATGGTCCCGCGGAAGCCCATCTGCTGCAGCTGATCCATGGTGGCCCGGGTCTCGGCACAGGTCTCCCCCGCGCAGAATTGCTTGTAGAATGTGTTTTTCAGAAGGGTATGGAGGAACAGGTTCCGGTCAGGGCTGAGTAGAACGCCCCTGCCGGGTTTGCATAGCGCTGACATGAGAGCGAGGGCGGGCGTGAGCAGGTATGGCTTTGACGATATCGTGTTGATCATCAGCGATCTCAGCAGGACGGGCGTCGGTAACGCCGTCAGGGGAGACGTGGGAGAAGCCTCCGGCAACGGCTCTTTCAGGCCGGCCTTGGCGGTTGTGAGGCTGCGTACGCCTCGAAGGCATGTTTTTGCGTATCTGGATTGAAGTGCCATCCCGCAGGGAGCTACCGATAAGGGTTTCGGAGGTTGACGGTCCAAGGATAACCACCGGAATGGTCTGTGAGCGTGCTCGAGAGGGGACCGGCCTTGTCTTTGAGGACTACCTTTATCTCGTTCTCAGGCCTCTTGGGCCGTTGGGCTTCATCATCGATTAGATCTTGGGGGTGGAACATCACGGGGTTCATCGGTCGCCCTCCCGGCAACGCCTAGTCTCCGCCACCCCAGACAAGGAGCATCCCATATGCGGGGTAGAGTTTTAGCCTAAGATAATGTCTATCAGTCACGATGCCCGGGATCGCTCGCCGACGCACCGACACGATACCGGTAAGGGACTCCGTGGCGCGCCCTTTCTGCGTCAGGCCAAGATGCCATTCGGCAAACGTTCCTCCGCTGGGTCGTGGGGGGTTATCAATAGATCTGCTCCGAAACTAGCACAAAAGGCCGTTGATATCCGACTATGCATTTCTGGATTTGGCTTCCTGCTGATCTTGGTGAGTCAAATATTGCCGTTCCTTTCGGAGCAGTTCATATTTGTCCCCGTGGATGGGCGTCGCCATCTGCGGGGTCAACTTCCGACATCGAACCCTCGCACAACAACAACAACAACAACAACAACAACAACAACACTTGTGACGCGGCCCTTGACTTTATCTCATCAGTGTCACTCAGACCTGCCGTCTCACAGGCTTACGAGATGTTATAGAAGTCAAGTAAAACACTTGGACTGATCAAGATAGTAATCAAATCTTCTCGGGTCCGTAACCACCTCAGTGACGTCCGTGTACAACGTTGACAATATTCGAGTACACCCAAAATGGCATCATCCCCTGGTTCCGGGGGGGGCCTCAATGCCATGTGGAACCCATATGCTAGTCGGCATATTCAGTGCATGCAGCGAGACTTACCCCATACAGGCCGCAAATGACAATTCTTGCATAAGGGGGGCCCAGACCCGGGCTCTACCCCTTGCTAGAGACTGTGCAATCTCGAGCCGAGTGTTTTGCATTTAGAACGTCCGAAAGGTTCCGTACGTCTGAAAGCTGGTCTGTCAACAAAGTACCGCAGAGTGCATTCTTCGTTGTTGGCCGGTGGTCCGCGTCCGCAGAATCCTAGATGACGAAAATGGCCACTACCAAGGCCGAATGTAGCCTTCCCGACTCGCCGTACGACCTCGACACGTACTGGGGTCGAGTAAGACACATCTCGGGCATCATCGACCCAAGGTCAGTGAGTTTGAGTAAGCTGGAGCCGTTCGCAACTGACCGTCTGAATACAGGAATTTGTTCGTCGCCCATGATCAAGTCGAACACGCCCGGCAACTAATTACAGCATACAAGCATGGCGAGACCACGATACCATCTAGAGAGGTGCTGGAGGCAAAGAACATTGTTGAGGCGACTCTACACCCGGGTATGTTGTACATGGTAGCTTGGTCAGACGGACGACTAATGGGTTTCTAGACACTGGAGAACCGGTGTTTCTGCCCTTTCGCATGTCATGCTTTGTTATATCTGGACTTCCGCTTTCAGCCCTAATGTTGTATCCCGGTATCGGAGTAAGCGATGAAATCCCACGCCAATCCCATCCTTGCCTGGCCGTTCTAATTACCTGTAGATGCTGGGCACAGTCGTAGGGCAGATCCTCAATCAGAGCCTCAACGTCGCCGTCAACTACTGCAACGCGAACGAATCCTCCCGTCTATCTCGAAGTCGACTGATTCAATCCTACCTGCTCACCGTCGGAGTATCATGCTCGGTTGCCGTTGGGCTCACCACGATGGTCCCTCGTCTTCGAAGAACATCTCCGGGGGCCAGACTGGTGCTCGGCCGCTTGGTCCCTTTCACAGCGGTCGCTTCAGCGGGATTTCTCAACGTCTTCCTGGTCCGCGGCGAAGAACTGCGCAAGGGCATCGATGTGTTCCCCGTCAGTCAAAGATCGGAGCAGCCAGCCGCGCAACCAACAGGAAGAATGACAGCCCCTCCCCAGAGCCTCGGCAGAAGCAAAAAGGCGGCTCTTCTCGCGGTTGGAGAAACTGCGGCCAGCCGCGTCTTCAATTGTGCTCCTATCATGGTGATCCCCCCCATGGTCCTCATCGCTTTGCAGAGGAGGCCGTTCTTGCGCCAACGTCCCCGCCTGCTGTTGCCGATCAACTTTGGACTGATCACCGTCACAAGCTTTGCAGCTCTGCCACTGGCACTTGCGGCTTTTCCCCAGAAGCAGGTTGTCTCTTCAAGTTATCTAGAGCCAGAATTCCACAATACAGGAGGGGACATCGGGGAAGTCGTTTTTAACAGGGGCATATGATCTATGAAGTGACAAGAATTAGAGTCAGACCAATCTATTAAATCGCAAACTCCGCCACCTGTACCAGAAAATATTGAATACAATTTGCCTGCGTCAATTACAAAACCCAATTCCGGGGAATAGGTCGTTTTGAACACCTATACCTCCAAATTGCGAGCCAGATTAGAACTCACTCGCCCCCCAAGATCCATCGCTACCACTAAACAAGTCACCTCGAACGCAAGAAAACCTTTCTCGTCACCCAGACTCCTCATGACACCATTTCGAATCCTTCATCATTAGTTTCACCAGATACTGTGCTCCATCATTGTGTGGGACATCCAGTCCGCATCACTCGCATCAATAGAGTTCGCCATGTCCATGATTTGCGCCGCCGTCAGACCCGCCTCAAAGTCAAAGTCCTCGAGAACGCCCGACACCGGCGACGGGAATAGCTCGTCGCCGACGATTTGGGCGTTCATCTCCAGCAAGGACGGTTCGAGCAGCGAATCTGGAACATCGTTGTTCGCCTGGGCTCTCGCCAGTGGGGATCCTGCCCCCCCAGACGGGCTTCGAAACATAAGATTAAGCAAGTCGTGTAGCTGTTGTAACTCAGCTCTCCGGAACTCGGCAACGCGGTTCCCTGCGGCTACCATGTCGTCAAATACTCCATGAGCTTTGTGCAGCCATGAAGAGCGGTGTTCTAATAGTTGGAGGTCGAGAGCCGGTCCAAGCAAAAGATTTACGGTAGAAACAAAAAGCGATTCCAAGTCAAAGGGTAGGAATGTTTCTTATATCCAAGTTAGTCCCTGTGGTATACCACAATATGAGCTCAGACTTACCCAGGAGCCCCTCGGACTGCAAGCCGCTGAGAATATTGACCATTTGTTGAGATGACTCGATGCACATTTTCAACAAGTTCCATACAGTCTGAGAAGAGCTCAGGGTGTCAAAATAAGAGCCCGGTGACTCGACCCGTATTTTCAAGAAGCAGAACAGCAATGGCCGAGTTGCCAGCACAATGCACTGAGATGCACCGTTAGCTTGGGGAATGGTAAGGATAAGAACAAGCGTGATACCTGATGGTAGAGCAGATGCAGAGAGGCAGCCGTGCGGGACATGCCACTGGACGTCTTGTCTAGATGCAGAGGGAAAGTCTGTCGTAGTTCATCGGCAAGCCCGGCAATGCTGGAGAGGACCTTCTTCGTGCTAGTGAGGAACTTTCTGCACAGCCGTCCATCAGCGCCGTAGATGGCTGCCCGCTTTGTCAGTGCCGGAGTCTGAGTGTACTCGCGGATTCACTGACCTCTGTTGATTGTGGCAATCGTCCGCGACAGCTTGACTTGCATCTCGAGTGCCGCAGCGCGCTGAATGGACCCTGGGAATTTCGGAAGTTGGGGACACATGTCTTCGTCGTGTACAGACTGAGGGATCCCCATCAAAGAGGTCATCTCTCGGTCGAGCACGTAAACGGTCCACCATATCCTGCGGCACCTTTCGACGATAGCCTCACCGAGATAGTGTACCGGCATGTCCATGTGCATACCTTGCGACAGTGCGAGCCTCATAGCTTGGCCGATCTGGCGGTTCTGTTAGTATGGTAGGGGCAGTGCATCACAGTACTCACATTGTTATGCGCGGCGTGCCTGAAATCCAAGCATTGGAAATACAGCGCCGCGCAACACAGAGTTTCGATGGATATCATCGGCTCTTGCCAGAGCTTGTTCATCCCTGGAAGTAGCTGGATGGCTCTCACGAAGAGCTCCGAGCCCGGAGGCGTCTTGTCTTTGGACTTCTTGCCAACAAAAGCTTTACCAAGAGCCATGACGATGAGAAAATGGGTATACCAGAGCTCCTCTGGCCACACCTTGTTGGTGGGATCGGTGTAGAAGTCGTACAGCTTCGCCATGAAGGTGTCCTCGTCAAACAAATGAAACATCTGCCCGCAATGAAATTTGACGGCGTTGATGAGGTAGATGGCGTGGTCAAGACTCGGCAGTGGAGAGGGCTCTACAATCACACTTGCTCTGGAACCATCCCATCCGAGATCATAGGCTGCACCGTCAAACAGTAGCGCAGAAGTGGGCACGGGCTTTTGGTGGACGTGTTCGTGTATCAGGTTGAGCGCTCTCTTGGTAAACGACCAATTCGACGATGTCCCCAGGTGGTCTAAGCAATTGGTAGTCAGCGGCCATCCTTATTCAGCTTCCGAGTACTTACATGTTCGGCCTTCATCCGTGGTCATAAATGCAGGCTGCGAGGACAAAGGATTCGTCAAGTATGATGCGACAATGTCCAAGGGTTCTGTAGGCTGAGGTTCGTCGTCGATTGGGTCTTTGATCTCGACCTGTGGTGGTGCGATGGCGGGATCACTGGCCGCAGTGTCCACCTCGATAGTGACTTATCCCCCAGTAGTAAGCCATGGTGTCTTGAGCAGCAGTAGCAGGACGGAAAGCTTACAGTCGTCAATGCCTCCATCAGCATCCTTTTCGGCATCAATTGAGCCAGGAGGGGTACACGCATTGGCCTTTTCCCCTTCAAAGCGAGCCAATTTCTGCTGCAAGTCAAGTATGTACCTGGAACAGTCCCCGTCAGTCCATGGCCACAAACCAAGATGGCATGGCGCTCACCCTCGAGTGACTAGAATCTTCTGATCCCGGGCATCGAACTCGCACGAGAATTTTCGCCTCTTGCAGGCATCGCATGGTTGTGTGCCTGAGCACTTAATCTTCTGTCTCCGGCATCGGACACACCTACACATACACGTGGTCAGCATTGACGATGCATACATATCCGGAGGGGGGGGGCGGAGGAATGACGAACGCATTGCAGGACCTTTTGGCCCCTCGGCTCTTGGTGCTCTCGGTGTCTACGGCGTCGATGGTTCTCTTTCTCTGACGAGAGACGGGCGGCATTTTTTTTTCAACTCAAGCCGGAATGTTCAAAAGGATGCAAATTGTTGGAGGAATGAAGTTGACGCCCTCCACTGACGACGAGATTTATCAACCTAGTCTTATCTTTTACCCGGGGGGGGGTGGAGAGGCCCACGCTTGCACTACATCTGCGGGGTAGCCGTTAAGGAGACGCTAATCAAGCAACACCGTGTGCAAGCGGACTGACTGACTGACTGACTGACTATCAACTGGTGGTGGTGGTGGTGGTTCCTTGGCTGGCTTGGCTTGGCTTGGGTGGGATGGCGGGCGAGCCAATCCATGTGACGGTGGGTGGCGCGCAAGGTTCCCCGTGACTGACAAACCCGTCAATTGCCGTTATCGCTTGCAGTACCCTCGTCGTCATTCGGCATTTCGGTGTCTCTCATCCCGCGGGGGTTCCTGCAGAGGACGGCTTCTTGGGACTAAACATGGGCGACGTTGGGCATCTAGAAAGCCATTTCAATTATCTATAGAATTCCTATCATATGCGAGCCCTAACGGACGCTGGGTAGCGGAACCTGGAAGATGATGACGGAGGCGTCTGGCCGGACCTTCTGGAGCGTGACCCTTCTAGTCAACTCGACTGCAGCTCCTCTTCCATCTTCCCGGCTTCCGCCATCGTCTCTCGTATAGGGACCTTGACGGCCTCGCCCAGGGCTTCGTAGGGGTGTCTCGCGTGAAGTTTCTCCTCGGCGTTCTTGATCCCCGCCAGCCGCGCCGAGTAGCACGCAACGGCGTACTTGGTCGAGGAAATGCCGCTCTTGCAGGGACTCTCGGCCAGCGCAGCAGTCTTCTGCAGATCCCACGCCTCTTCCGTCTTCCCTTGCTGGTGAAGCTTGTAGATCGTGGCCGTCAGTTTGGGAAACACGTTGGCAAAAGCCGCAACGCAGCCCGCGCTCCCGGCCGCCAAGCCGCCGATCAAGAAGTCGGACTGGCCTCCAAAAATGGCAAACTCGTCGGGCCTGAACGTCGCGGAGAGCCGAGTGATTTTCCCCACGGAGCCACAGGTGAGCTTGACTCCCACCACGTTGGATCGCCCGCTGGGGTGGGAGGCGGCGCTCTCGCGCACAATGGCCGTCATGGTCTCGGAATCCATGTCGACCCCGTTGCACACGCCCGGGAAGTTGTACATGATCACCGGCAAGGGAGATTTCGCCGCGATAACCGAGAAAAACCTCTTTACGACGCCCATGGTCGTGGCCTTGCCAAAGTACGCCGGGGGTAGCACCAGGATATAATCAGCGCCCGCGGCAGCAGCATCCTCGGCCAATTGCAGTGTCTGGGCCGTCGAGTGTGCCCCAACGCCTGCCATCAGCGGGAACGAAGGGCCGACGGCTTTTCGGGCTGTGGAAATCAACTGGGCACGCTCTTCTCGCGTCAGGAGGAACGCTTCTGAGTTGGTCCCGAGCGGGACAATGCCGCTGAGACCGGACTGAGCCAGATGGCGGAAATACTTGGCCTGGGCGTCGAGGTCCAGCGTGTCAGTGGCGTGATCGAAGAAGGTCACGGCTGGACACCAGACGCCTGACGGCGGGATGTGAGGTTGCGTGCTTCCATTCGCTTGGGAACCCATTGTGTAAGAAGTGGTGTGTGTTGGAGGCTGGGTGGGTGGTGTTGAGAACAAAGCTGGAGAGTGTCTTGGTACAACGTTGTTGAAAATCTCAACCTTTGCCAATATACAGTGTCAATGGATCTCTTCTACCTAAGTATAGACAAAGATAGACCTATTCGACCCTCGAAACTCTTCCACCGTAATGCCAATGGGGCTGGTATTTGAATGACGCTACGGACGTGGTTCCGATCCGGGACGAGGACGAGGAGGGGTAAAGGGTGGGTCTCGGTCCAGCGCCGACGGCATATCTCCCGAGCTTTGCGCCACGACACGCGTGGCTTATCTCTGGATATTGAATGGGATTGTTGGTCCTGATCTGGTGCGGAATTGTATATTCTCTACCGGGACTTGCCATCTTCAAGCTCGGAACAAGGTGGATACTTTGCATGAGCCTGAGCGTGGCATGCGGTTCTTGGATGACGTCTCAAAGTAAGGCGGCATAACCCTACCTTTTGATCTCTATTCCGACCTTTTTCGACTTGGTCTTACTCATTGAACACCTTTTACACGTATAAGATAATCAGAGAAAGCCTCCAATTCTTCCCATCTTAAAAGACAGACGATATCACAGTGTCAAGCCAGGACCGTTACGTCTTAATTGAACGTCTGTCAGCTTACCAACGATACATCATCTCTCAATCTAACTATATACTAGCAGTTGTCTCCTACATCCAAAACCCCCTAGTCAAAGTCAAGAGATGCTAGCTAGTCGG
>JAMYIC010001019.1:0-10421 GCA_024112705.1 Microcera coccophila
AGCATGATACGTTGCGTAAACTTTAATTGTGTATTCAGCCATAAAAATCCAAAAGAAAATAGAGGGCAACTTTACATCTGTCATGAAAACCCGCCGCTTTAGCTCATGACTCTCCTTATCTAATATTTAATCTTTAGCCCAATGATGATCCAAAATATAACTGATGCTGCTCTGTTCATCGGAGCAGCTCTCACATGGCTCAGGAGCAACACCGGAGATGTAGCTCGAGAGGTTTTTGGCAGACTGGACCAACTAGTTACCACCAGCAGATGCACAAGAGAGCTGACAATGCGTCCAAACGTTATCATCGACGCCCACGGGAACCCACGCTCGGCTTCTGCCGAGCCACTGTCTCGTTGGGACCGTCGCCCACCCGGAGTCATCTTCCGCGAGGGCTTCCGACCGCGTGTCGCGCCTGAGAGTATACACGAGTTCCGTGCTGCGGACGACCTTCACCTCAACCTGCACAGATACGTCAACGATAACGTTCGATCCATCTTCGTTTCCACCACCAGGCCGGTCCTGCGGGACGCCCCGGACGGGGCGGTGGAGGTCTGGCGTCCGCCGACCATCGAGGACCGGTACCGCTACGAGATATTCGCTCACGGAGGCATAGATGTGCTTGCTACTTTTGAGCGCCGGCGGGAGGTCAGGTATGCCGAGCAGCAGGAGATTGCGTTTGTCGGCGGAATCAGGCCCGAGCTGATCCGGACTGCGACCCAATACGACAGAAACGGTCGTGTTACAAGTGTTTGGTACAATGCCCACTTCAACCCGCTCTTGAACGGTGAATACGCTCCCCGAGCCAACGAACTCCCAGCACTCCCGGAACCCAGGAATACCATCCGCTACCTTGATGCCCACGAGCAAGATGCAGTTGAGGCGCAGATTCCAAGACCCCCTCGCGAAGGGCTTCGCCGTCGGCGCAGTCCAGTTAGAGAAGACGATGTCGACGAGGGCAACGGCAACTTCGAACGCTACAAGTTGTGGGCGGATCCGGGAGCGTCGAGCATCTTGCCTGCACCTCGTGTACGACGAGCATGCATGCTCCTCCCAAACCAACAGGAAGCCATCTTCTTTGCCGATACACGTTTTGTAACTTTACGACTCAATATTCGTCGTGACCTTCAGGATACCATAGCACCAGAAGGGGTGCAGAGCATCGTCAATGCATGGCCAGCTCTGCGAGAGGCCAAATTCCCAGCTGTCGACGCCATATTACCGAACCCGGCCAACCAGAACGAGGCATATTTCTTCTTCCGGGAGCAGTATATTCTAGTCAACGTCATCACCAGGATGAAGGTGCGCCCCGCACAAAGCATCGTGGATGGGTGGCCCTCGTTGGGACGGGTCGGCTTTGTCACTGTTGACGCCGCCGTGCCCATGGCTGATGGGACTGCATATTTCTTCCGCGACAGTGAATACGTGCGTATCAAAATCAACCCTTCGACTAGTGATGAGGAAGTGGCTGGATCCGGTTCGAAACTCATCAGAAACAATTGGTCTGTACTGGCAGAAGTTGGCTTTGATAGTGTCGACGCAATACTGACCAGTCCGCACCATGAGGATTTATACTTCTTCCATGGTGATGAGTATGTGACGATGAGAGTCGACCCAGGTGAGTATACGTTTGAGCATATTGGCGATGTTATCACGTTCTAACCACGGAATCCTATAGCAACCGGCGAAGATACGTTGACGGGCTTCCGTGCTCCCGTTAGCAAAGGATGGTCATCTCTTATGAAAGCTGGATTTTACTGACTATGCGTTGGTCCAAGTTCTTGTCGAGACGGAATGCCGTATGGCCGCTGACAAGGTGTATAGCGGTATTGCATCGCAATGCAGTCAAATTTAGTGGCAGAAGACGATGATGAGAAAGCGTTACGGCATTATCTCCACCGGCCTTACCCAACAATTCAACATCTCCACTAATCTCGCTCAACGGGTGATTTATGTCTTACGACATATCATAATACCACCCTTCCTTTATCAACTGATCCATAAGGACCTAATAGAGGATTAACAGACATTTCCCATCAAGTCCCGAACCCGCTATCCATATAAAGCGCTATTAGAGAGAGTACAGGAGGAGCAACAGGGAGGTCTAGCAGCTGGAGTAATACTTAAGAACCAAAATGTCTCAGAGTGTGTACTTCTGCTGGAAGCGGAGTTATTGTCCCTCTATCAACTCAAGTAGCCATTCTACAACTCGAACACTTGAATCCAGCACTACTGTAGGACATTCATAACAGGGAACATTCCCAGCTTGATCCATGCTTTACATCAGCCCATGTCACTTCTCGCCTTTCACCTCTTTTTTTCTTTCTCGCGATCGAAGGCCTCAAAGGTGCTACGGCAACGATTCCAGGCATTCTCATCCTTCGACACCTCGTTCATAACGACACGGTGTCCATTCTGGAGTGTCTAGTTGCGGCAATCTTCGAAATCATGCCACATCTTGACCCACCGCATCCTTCGCGCGTCCATCAGGTCCACAACGCTGCCAAGCATGATCTCAGGTCCTTGCATTCGCGAGACCAGTTCTCCCTACTAAAACTCGGTCAGAGAGCATGTAACGTCCTGCAATTAGGAGTATGCATTGTTGAGATACGGACGAATTTATATCCCATCCCTTGCGTCCACATGTTATGTACACAGCAGAGATGTTCCACACGTCAGAGCTTCACATCCATGATAACCTCACACTTGATATTTATAGGGACCTAGTAGATCATCTCTTAGGCTATCCGACGATGATACATACAGAGTCTCCAGAAATAAAAGCTCAGACGTAGTCCGCAATGCTTACACTGAACACGTGCGAGCATGATTTTTAAGATTCGAGTCCTGTTAAGACAGGACAAATACCCTATATCCATCAGGAAAATAGACGCTGATCTGGTTGTCGAGTCAGAATACACAGCGTCGTCTATTTACTGTACAGCGAAACAGCATCTGAATGGAAATGAGTCTTGGTTTCTATCTAATCACACACAGGAGTCGGAGATATATACACAGATCAATCGACATGATGATTGGCGATGCCACAACAATGAGTGTCATAAGTGAAATGTTACAACATGAAACCATTGACAATTTATCTAACCTTTGATAATGCAACCAAGTGCGACATTGGTCCTTCCGGTCCTTCTAAGAGCTAACTTCCTTGGTAAAGAAAGTAAGAAACAAATTCAGGTCTGGAGAGACGTCGTCTTGACTGATCTCTACTTGTCCCAACTCCGTTACCACCACATGAATATTCTTCTCGAAGACTTTAGGTACAGACTGCTCAAAGACCCACAGGTGGCCTGTCGTGTCGTAATCAGAGGGCATGCCTTTACCCATCCAACATGTATATTCATCCCTGTGCTTCCTCTTTCCGAACGACAGACGGACAGTTCCAGCGACGTCGTCGAAGCTGAATGCGTCAATCTTGAAAAGCTTTGTCGCTCCAGGGTGCAAACGTTCGTCGATAACTACGGAGAAAAGTCTCTGCATTAGACACTTGTTCTAAGAGGATGGGGGTCGGAATCGAAGGATAACGAAGGGTGGCTTCATACAGTGTGTCCATACACGATTTTCCAGGCGCTTCTTTTGGACGGTAAACGACGTCCTCTTAACCGCAAGCTAGGACCCAGCGATAGATGTCAGCGTGGGCTCCGGCCGTACGACCAATCGATCTAGCTCACCAGCACTTGTCGATAGAAATCATTTGGAGGCTCACATTGTGGGAGCTTTCTAGATTTCTCTGGATCGGCACTGACGCTCAGCACCTACTCAAGAAGATCAGCGGACGGCGACGTGAAAACAAAAAACCTTTAGGATTGCAGGGCCAATACTAACCCAATCATGGAACTTCCGCAAGGCTTGACTAGCTTGGTCATCGAGCTGGCTTCTCTTATCCCAACCGCCTTCATAATGGTCTGGCAGCACTGTAACCACTACTGTTAGCGGTCATAGAAGCAAACATGCCTCGCAGGCGAAAGAAGGAGGCTGGAAAAGAAGTTAGGGGAAGGTATTAGGGTCATCCCACCATTTCGAAGCCGTTCTTGTATTGCTGTATAGTTGGCGAAGAGGCCAAATACTGGCCAACTCTAGACTTGCATGTCAGTGTCCGCGATAGGACCTTTCGGTCACAAACGAGGCAAACTTACCCTGTTTTCTGCCTTGGTGTAGTCGTGCGGCTTGAATTGATGCTTCCAATTGTTCGCGTTGCTGTACTTTTCGAGTAATGCCCTACGTGCGAGCAAGTCAGACATGGAGAAGTTACATGGCCCATGAGGTGATTTCACTCACAGTCGCTTCCACCGATGGCTTTTGGCATCGGTGAGGAAGTTATCGGCTGTGTGTTTCAACCGCAGAAGGTCGTTGGATACCTGGCTGGGAGGTGGCGCGCCAACGGAATGCAGGTGAATATGAACCTCGCAATGCTCCTGAATCTTGCGTACGCTATGCTCTATAGCGGGGGTTACTTGGACATCAGCGCCGTATACAGAGAAGGCGATGTTAGCTCTGGAAGTCACAAGTGTCAACGTCACTGCGTCACTGACAGAACTGTAAGATAGCTACATACGCTTGCTTGATTTCCTGACGCATCGCGACGTTCTCGACAATGATGCTGACTCGAGCGAACAGTGCGCCACCTTCGACAAACCCTGCGCTATCATCAGGCTCGATGGCTCATTTTGAGGAAAACATAGCAGGGGGACGGAGATACGTACCACTAATGAAACGGTTTCCGTATGTTTGGTTGGGATCCTCCTGAGCCTCCCATTTGAAGGAGCAGCTTGACGCAGGCGTTGGCCGTCTTCGGACATCAACTTTAACCAAGTAGGTCAAGAAACTTTGTTCAAACTGTATGCTATTTGTCACTAGTCCCCAGTAGCGGCCGAAGAATGAATTTGTGTACCTCGCTCCGGCTCAAAAACTCAGCATCGACGGCACCGCCGACATGCCATTTGGATACGCCAGCGCCAGCGGTAATGCCGAGAGATTTGATAAGGTGTCTGTTTTGTACGGTTATTAGATAACTAGTTGCGGCGTTGGAAGGAAAATCTTACTCGTAATCGGAGATCACCTCAGCGCGGTATGTAATCTCGCAACTTCCAGATGGTGGTGCGTGATCTCTCTCAACCTTAACCGCACCGTGCCTACAACCGTTTTGCAAAAAAGTATTATACCTACACAGCCTCAATTTCGCGGTCGTAAATACTCGTATAGGGATAGAACACTCACCCTTGGCCCTCAGTCAAGCCATCTACGTAGGGCACGTGGTCGAGAACTGTCATTTGAAGAGGATCCGTGATACAAAACATGGTAGGGGCAGGAACATGGTAATAATCGGTGCGCTTGTCGTTGTTCGGCCTCAACATAGGCATAGTTCTATGTGGCATGTCGGACAGAATAGGACGTTTCCGGCCGGAATTTGTGATACCGGCACAAGTCTCAATTTATAATTGACAGATTTCGCGAGCAAGGACAGGGACACGATTGAATACGTGCGAACGTCCGCTGCCTCTGAGAGGCTCATGCTGCATGCTCGTCGGAGAGGCCGAAAGTGATATGCATATGCAGTGTCACGTAGCTTCTATGCACGAGATTTGCAACCGGAATCCTCCCGGCAGGAAACCCGCGATTCTTGCAACATAATCCCGCATAGACTGTCGGATTCATACCTTAGCTCCGAACTGTGGCGGGCTGAAAGACATGCCGGACAGGTTGGATTGGTCGGTGGAGTTGCCAACTGAGGTAGAGATCTCCGGAACAAGCATTCAATGTACACGGGCCAAGACATAGCTGTGTCAGACCCGCAGTCAAACTATAGCTGAAATGCCGAGGTATTTCGAGATTTCGAGCCGGCTAAGTGGCGTTCCGAGCCGGTAAGACTGGAAGGGACGCAAGACTAGAAGGGAAAAGGCGGTGTTTCAACAACGCGACTTGTTACAGACTTGCCCTAATCAACATGGGGTTGAACAACCATGAGACTAGCTAATATGGCTATTTTATAAATCGGATATTAGTTTTATTTCGAGGAATAGAGCCCATGGGCCTCAAAAGCCATAGTTCACCCGAGTACATGTATTCAGTAGCTATCTCTGTTTTGCCAATATCAGCCATACCATATACGACACACGATTTCGCTCTACCGGCGTCATATTCCTACTCAACTCATTGCTGCGTCGAGTCAGAGCGACGATCCGTTGCGCCAAACGCATAATCTGTCCCTTGGAAAACCTGAGTTCGGTCATAAGATTGCGGATTTTTGGGAATTCTGACGTTGTGAAAGAATAAAAATTTGCGAAGTTCAACGCCTTATGTTGATAACATACTGGCTTGAGCCTAATCTTGGCTTGGAAAACCCCCTCCTGATCCCGTTCCAGGTACGTGGACGGTCGTTGTCTGCGGAATGTCCTACTTACACCTGTCCCATTATGATGGGAAGCGCCGATTTATAGTGTTTATGATGAGAGAGCCTCACTGAACGCTAAACGACTTCAATCCAGAGCTAATGCAGGGCGACTGGCTTCCCCGTCAAATCTGCGAACGCATAATCGCACGTATGAGACGGAGGTTTTCCTAAATTTAGCCAAGTTAGTAGGTACTGGAATAACATGGTGTATTATGCAAGTTGATTTATGACGTACATTGTTCGGTGTCTCGGTTGGTGATTGCCCCGAACAAGTGCTGACGCTTACATCCGTGTTGATATCTCATTGGAGTTTTGCGATGATCGGCCCCATCACGTACGTCAACCATTTGGTTAGGCCGTGTAGCTCATGTGGGGCGGCATGATGATAAAGCATCGTTGTCTGCGGGGAAACGAGATCGTGTCTGGTCATCGTGTAATAAAGCTTGGCAGATACCGGTTCAGGAGCTTTCTTTCTCGTGAAAGATAAAAGCCAGACCTCAGTGTCTACATCGGGACAATACTCGTTGGACGACATTGCCGCACCACAATACCAAGGTTCTAGTTTCAACACACCCGGTCGACGGGTCGCTCAAGCAAGGATGGCTACGGAGCCATACACGCTTTATCACAATTTGTGGTCTTCCTTCAGCCTGATGGTCCGCTTCTCCATTGCAGCGTCTTCTGAAACTGATGACCGGACGACATTTCATTTTGTAGAGCGAGAGATAGATATTCAGCATGGTAGCCAGATGAACGAAGACTACATGTGCAATGTCAATCCCAAGGGCAAGGTAAATGCGAGGTAAGCGTCCTCTAGAGACATGAACATTGCGAACTAATGAGATGATTAGGTTCCCGCCTTGACTCATCCGACGAAACTGCCCGCTCCTCTTACAGACAGTTTGGACATCACTATGCATCTGTATCAATTTTACCCAAACCTCAATCCTTCGCAGTTTGCTCCCCATATCCAGACCTACCTACGAAGATTACACGATATCAGCTTCTACACCTTGACCTTCTACACCAATCCATCAGTTGGACAGGGCTTTGCCAAAATAGCTCAGACTAAATTGGATGATGCAAACATTACTCCAGAGTATCGTAAAAGATTAGAGGCGAAGTTAGCTTTGTAAGTCACTGTTATGCTATCAAAGTATGGGTTGTGTTATCAGAAGATCTAATCCCGCTCTCGGACTCAGCCTAGATAAGGCGAACAACACCGCAACTCTACCAGAAACGCTGGAGGCGGAGGAGGAAAAAACAACCAAACTCCTCGAAGATATTGAGGCTGTACATGATTCGCACAGATCTTCCAAGAGTCCGTGGATTTTCGGTACCGAATATGCAACGGCTCTTGACACACATCTGATAATCCTCCTCGCACGCCTCGAAGATGTAGGACGCCCATACTTGATCCCCGAGACAATTCGGCGATACGCGGAGGGCGTTATGCGGTTAGAGCTGTGGACAGGCTTTATGCAAGATAGAACCACAATGTATAAGCCTTCGTAGTCCTGAGACTGCGAAGATAGTGGGTGCCTGGTTCCCGGGGTCGGTGCCGTCCGGTTGCAAGGCCGTGGAGTGATCAAGTTCAGCCGGAACACCTCAATATTACCAATGAATGAAACTGGAGGCGGAGACTTTAGAAGGTCGCTTGGGCTTAGGGCAATCGTCTTTGGTTCAGGGTCATCAACGTGGTAGTCAATCGTGACTAGGCTCTCGCAGTTTATTGTTGACAGTCATCGCCAAGCTTTTCTCATGGCCCACTTCTCTACACATCGCAACGTATTCATCAGGTTTCTTCCAAAACGAATTCCTTGGTGTGTTGCGCAACCACTCTTGACATCGCTGCTGAAGGCGCTGGTAATGTTCCCCGCTGCCTTCGAGTCTGAAGCTATATTTGTAGTGTCCAAGATCTTGGTAGCTTGGTTCAACAGATCACTAAACAACCTTGAACCGACCCTTCTAGTCCACCCGTCCTGAATGATGTCCACAACAACCTCAGCCCCTTCTGAAACAGTCCATCGTCCAGCCTTCAATGTATCTCGTACCTGAATTGCTTCCGATCGCGACTGAACACCTGCAAAAGGATCCACACCCGAAAGAATGAAATGCAGGCCCGTCGCTAAATCGAAGTGTTCGTTTTCCACGTCGCCTGGAAATTCAGAGTGCGAATTTGATTCGAAATCGAAGACCTTCAAACTACTGGCTTTATTAACACCAAGATTGCGGACTGCGAGATCTCCGTGAACGAAGCCAAGCTTCTCGAGCCAGCTGGTTGCGGCAAGAAGGTTCAGAGCCCATCGGTACCGGTCTTTACGCCCTGCTGCCGGCCAGACCTTCTCCAAAGGCTCAAATCTTTCAAGGAATAAGTACTCAGTGCTACTAGGTCCAAGTCTTTGGGCAAAGTTGGGGTGGGGTTAGGCTTGTAGTGCATCATAGATGGCTAACTCCCTCTCCATAGCAACAAAGCTCCTAATTGAGAGGTCCCAGCAATGCACCAAGTCGAGGCTTGGAGAGACCTTGTCTTGGAATGGAACTTTCAGAACAATGTCCTCATCGATAGCGTAAGCTATGCCTTGCGATAGTACAGTGCTGGGACATTGGCCAGGAGTATCTTGAAAGAGCAATACGATTGACATGCTGATTGGAGATGGATGAATTAAATCTAAGAGGCGAGTCAGAATAAATAGGAGGGCGAGGTTAATGTGAAACAAAGGGAGACGACGAGATGTCACATAAGCTATTCCTCACGCATGAGGGCTTGAGTGGGTGATTTTTTTCTCTTGCTTGTAACCTTTTTAACCCTTCTCGGCTCCCGTTTGCTGCGCGAGTATCAATCCAAGTATAGCTTCAGTGCGAACAATGCTCAGAAATAAAAGCAGGTAGTCATCTAGGGTACAGATAACTACTGAATACTGTGACAAGTAACTTATGCCAGCCTTGCCTTCCTTTATGCGTGGCCAACATCCACAGTCACCCAGCTTGCGTGAGCTTCAAGAAAGAAAAGCCTAGAGCCGTGACTGCAGCAGTGTCCAAGCGGACACGGTGAATCTCGCTCGCCCTTGTTACCTCCTTGGAAGGCCTCCCCTAGCCTATCGCCAAGACGTCATCTGAGTCCAGTAGCAGGGGCCGGGAAGAAGACACAGTGGCATATTACCTAGCTACTTGCATGCGGATAAGAAGAATGAGTTCCACTTGCACTAATCGAGGGACTTGAGGCGAGCAGAAAAACAAGGCGGGCATAGACGACACACCTCTAGTCCACCGGGGTACAAAGCCTTGTTGGATGTGGTACAGGGGCGCGAGTTCCGGGCAATTTGCCCGTTGGTGCGGATTGGGTTAGCGTTCTTCTAGCCCATACGGCACGGCACGCATGTACTGGTGCTCTGACACCGTGTGGCCTAAGCTGGTAGCACGGCTGATTGTGGCTAGGATAACGGCACTGAGGTGAACATCCACCGAATGGGCCAGGAGGGGGTTAAGCGCCCACCGAACGGCCCACGGGGTTGAGTGCCCATCGAACGGCCCAGGAGGTTAAGTGAGTGTAAGACTTTCTTCCTCGTTAAGTCGAACAAATCATTCGCCACGGTGTCGCCATCAGGAAAAAGTAGACGACATCCGGCAGAGGAAATTTTCTGCAGAGCAATGTTCGGTTTTCAGTAAGCCTAGTAGCCGTGGGCGATACGCGTTGGATTTTGCGACGCGAAAACGATGGATTCATTGTTCGAGCATAAGGCACAGAAAAGGGAAATTATAAGTAAAGAAAGCTTCGCGGATGAGGAGAATTCCGCAAAGTAGGCAAAATCTCACGGACCATGAAAATCTCACGGACCGTGAAAACTTCACAGACCATGAAAACCTCACAGACCATGAAAACCTCACAGACCATGAAAATCTCACAGGCCATGAAAATCTTGCGGGGCGTCAAAGTTCCTGGATTAGGAAATGTTTTATATGGTGGCGTGGCAGGGGGTCCGTAGCATCTCGATTGACAACGGTCACAGGG
>JAMYIC010000103.1:0-42686 GCA_024112705.1 Microcera coccophila
GCCAAGGATCCTGGTGCAAATCCGGGTGCGGGTAAGGTTCGATTCGCTCATCGGGGGCCCTTCAGTTTTATTTCTATTTTTATTTTTATCTTCATCTTCAGTTCAGTACTAATGTATAAATTCTCCCATCCCTTCCGCAACTCTTCTCTTCTCTTACCTCTATTTTTCTCGTGAGCTCCATTCGTTTCCTTAGGATCGTAGCCATGATGCAGATTGAGATGATCCACTTCGAGATGATATCAAAGCTAGACAACCAAACCACCACTTCATCTCAACCGCTTGATTTTTCGTATTTACAAATCTATGATCTCATTTGCCCCATGTTCAAAATCAAAGGCGACGCCTGCTCTTAGCGAATTCAGCACATATCTCCAGCAAGTTCTATCGGTAATAAAAAATACATGGAAGTTATTATCATATCCCATCCCGAGCCATCCTGTGTCTGGTCTCTTCAAAAAGAGTTCGTCCCGTATATATACATTTTACTTACTCTTACATCACAGGGTCTTCTTCAGAGGCTCCCCTCTCACCGTTGCCGTTCCCTTCGGCGTCTTCAACCCCATAAATACAGTTGCAACAACAACGGCAATCCCAGTCGCACCCATCCCGTACGCAGCCTCTCTCCCCGCCCACCAATACACGCTCGTGAACAGAATCGGTCCCAAGCCCCTTCCAAGTTGCCCCCAGCTCCTCAGGATACCAAGCTTGTTTCCACGCTCATCCTCGGCGGCCTCAAAGCTGCTCAGCGCGTTCAAGCCCGTCACAACTGTGGCGGACGTCATGGCGAGACAAGTTGCTGCGGCGTAGAGGCCACCAATAGTGGATACCCGAGCAAGGAGGACAAAGGATGCGAAGCAGGCGACTGTGCCGATCCGTAAACAAAGGAGGGGTGGGAGCCGTCGAGTTACGCCGCCTTGTAGGATAGAAGCAACGAGACCAACGTAGCCCAGCAGTCGACCGTTCTTACCAGACGTGAAAGCAAAGAGTTCATAAGTCATGAACGAGAGCGAGCTCTCCATGCCAGAGAAGAAGAGGAGGAACACGAAATGGGTCGCGTTCAGCAGAAAATGCGAGTTTGTCCTCTGCACCTGCTTCTTCTCGGCCGGCTTCCTGACTCCGCCGTGCTTCTCGTCCCGACCCGTCAAGGCCGGCAGAGTTTCCGGCAGACAGAAGTATAGATACGCCGTCTCCACAACAATCAAGGCCAGACTGAACCCTGCGGCCGTCGCAAATGGATTCGCAGCTACGGTGGAGATGGTGCTCAACCACGCGCCCAACCCCGGTCCGAATGTGAAGGCGACAGAGAAGCACGCGCCGATCAGTGCCATGGTCGCGCCACGAGAAGACTCGTCAGAAATATCGCTTGCCATAGCGGTCGCAAGCTGTACGTTGCCTTCGGAAAGGCCGCCGACCACTCGGCTGGCAATGAAGGTGCGGAAGTCGACGGCTGCAACCCAGAGAAGCACGGAAAAAATGTTCCCAGCCATAGAGGCGAGGAGGGCTTTCCGGCGGCCGTAGCGATCGGAGAGGGCCCCAATCAGGGGAGAAGCGATGGCTTGTAGGAGACTGCGCGGCCAATATCTTTAGTACAGCGGTCGTGCACGCAATTGCGGAAATCTCACGAGAACAATGAGCCCATGGCCCCCCCAAGCAAGACGATATCATATCGCGAATCAATCGGCCGAGAGAAGGCGGCCTTGTATCTATTCAGTCCCCCGAGGATTGTCTGGAGGAGCGTTGGAGAGCCATCGTGATCTGGCGAGGCGTCTTCGCGATCGCGGTAGAATTCGAGGAGCTTCGGGAACAGGGGGAGAATGAAGGTGAACGAGATCTATCAATCGGTGTCAGTGAACCCCATGCGCGCGCGTTGGAGCGGAACGTACCAGGTCGAGGAGGAGGGAGATGGCGATTACTCGAAGGACCTTCTTCCTCGCCGCAGGATCGAGGGCAGCCATGGTCGTCGCGGGGAACTCGATTCCGACAGGATAGGGCAAACACAGGGCAGTGCAATCCAGACAGGGGAGAATGGGAACCTGAATTATGAGAAAAAAGAAAAGTATTGGGGGTAAGTCTCTCGAAGATCAGTCACGAGACAAGAAGGGAAACAACATCACCCCGAATCCCCACGCCTGAGGTATCGAAGCGCTGTGATCGCCAACGCAAGCCGACCCTTTTGGCGAATGCCGTCAAAGCTCTCTGTCTTGATTCCCGCTGGCCCTGGTCCCTGTTTCACCCTGTTCTAACCCCACTGATTGTCCCGATTCCACATCTCCTCGTCGTCATCAATTCGACTAGTGCGCCGCTTGAACGGGAAATTCAAGTCTCGGACGTCTTGTTTCCGCGCTTGTCGGGAAGGGGTGCTTGACCTGATCCGTGAGCCACTTCGCTAAATCCACGAGCTGAGGCCATCGAGATTAGATTGGAACGGATCAGAAAATGTCGATATAGTTGTGTGGACAATTTCTGCTATCTTCTCGTAGGTGCTGTGAAATCTGGCTAATTCTGCTAATGCTACAGATTAGTTGCTAATTTATTCGCACTAATTGGGGTATTTGTTTTGACAAAGGAAATTGCTCAGGCGCCATGCCATGGTTGGCGTGAGAGTTAACGAGACGATCCGCCCTGATTCCAAACGCCATGTTGAGACTCGAATCCTCCTCTCTCCTCTGACGCGGCCAGGATATGCGAAATTCACCAAACTCCCGAAAATGACAACAAAAGCATTCAAGAGCAGAACAAGAAAAAAGAAATGTCGCAAGTCATTGCGGTCCGCTCGAGGGTATTAATCGTCGTTCATGATCCCCCCTTGCCAATTCGTAATCCATCATTCATATCCCGTAAACATCAAACAACATGTCGCGCATGAAAACTCGTCCGCCCCAAATCGACAATTTAGTCAAAGCCCAAAAGATATGATTATGTGATTAGTAAGCTTCGAAAGTAAATCGAAGGCCCTCGGATCCCTGTGTGCGGTCTGCGGTCAGCGAGGGAAGCACTGTGCTATAGGGGACGTGACCAACCTTGTATGGAATCGGCATGAAATAGTCGGCAGCCATATCGCAGTCCCGGACCCTTGTTTCGTAGATACTCAGATACCCTAGATCGCCGGGTCGACAATCTCCCTCATCACTGCCGTACACGACACCGCCGCTTCCCCATCGACGGAACAGCTTCGCCAGCATCAGATACAATTCCGAATGAGCAAGTTGCATGCCTAGGGATATTTTCGGGCCAGCACAGAAAATTGTGAGGTATTTCTCGAGACTTTCGCCATCCTCAACCCACCGCTCCGGATGGAAGCCTTGAGCATCGTAGAAGATCGACTCGTCCATCACCGTCTTGTAGGGGCTCATGCCGACCACTGAACCGGGAGGGAGATGCCACTCCTTGCCATTCTCACGGTCGTGGTAGATGAGTGCTTCGTCGGGCGCGACGCGAGCGAGTCGGCTACTGGTACCAATTCCAAGTCGAAGCGCTTCCTTGACGACTCCTCGGAGGTATGGCAGGTTCTCGAGATGGGGCAGAGGGACAACTTCGCCGGGGTCAGGAATGGCCTCGAAGAGCTCGTCACGGAGTTTGGTCAAGGTTGAAGGGCGGTTCAGCAGATGGAAAGTCGCCAACGACATGGCCCAAGACGTTGTCAAAGTTCCGCCTTGAACGAGAATCTGACCCTCTTGGGCCAGTCGAGTCGGTGTCTTGAATTTCTCCCAGATAGATGACGCCTTGAGCGGAAGGTCGCGGAACATGACTGGCTCATTAGCGTCGAGCATCCATTTGTCAGTGCTGTGCGATTCTTCAACACTGCGGAGATGATCGAGGATGTCTGTCTTCATCTTCATGAAACCACTCCATTCTACCGACGATTAGCGACGCCCAACATGCTATGGAGAACGAATGTCCTACCTGGAATGCATCGACTTGAGAGGGACTCCGGAAGAGCGTTGACAAGGGTCAGAACCCAATCACTGTGTTGGCTCAGGTGTGTGCCCTTGAGGAGGTCGTTGGTCACATCGCAACCGAAATCTGATTTCTCAACTACGATTTTTTTAGTCAGGTGAAGCGCTGCTAAAATGATTTCAACTTACCCAAATGATCACTTCGAGCGAAGGCATATTCGTTTATAACATCTAGCCCACGGTTTAGCGCGACGCAGGTTCAGTGAGCCAAGGTAAACCTACCATTAGTGAAAGCCGAGAAAGGGTACATGACGTCCAGAGGTTGGCCATTTGACGCATCCGCATAGTTTAGAAAGGCGTCCAGAAGAGCATCCACCCGCTCCTCAATCACCGGTTGCAGATTGCGTACCGTCTGGGTTGAGAAGAAGGGGTTCAGCGCGCTTCGCCGCAACTTGTGAAGGCTGCCGTCGGTAGTCGCAAGAACGCTCTTTGGAGCACCGAGCTGTCATCCGAGGTTTAGATAAAGGTCCGTTGTATGTGCTCGACCAACACGTACCTGTTGTGTATGGAATGACCATTGGTCTCGACGCCGGCTTGGTCCTCTGTAGAGCTCCGAAAAGAAGTCGGGGTCTCCCACATGGACCTCCCACGGGTTGATACGGACAATGGGGCCATATTTTTCGTGCATGTCGATGATCTTGAATGTGTATTGTCCTCCGAGGACAATGTCATAGTAGAGCTCATAGTACTGAGTCAAAGCCGCCAGCCTAGGACCAGGAATATGTGCCAAAGGACTGAGCCATAACCTGCAGATGACTAGCTGGACGGCATAGATGAGCCAGACGCCTCCCAGGAGGCACCCAGCTTGCTGCCATGAGAGGGCAGCAACGATATCTTGAACTGCCATGTTGAACTAACAGCTTGTCATACGGGCCTCGCCCACTTCAGACGGTAATATCATTGAAAGAGATGGATAAAGACAGGGATCGCCGAAGAGCCACGAGCCAGCACGGCTCCGTTTGACAGGACCAGAGAGAACCAGCACAAGCTCACGAGAACGAGGGCTGATTTTGTAGTGCAGCCACCCATGACCAACCCAGAGCCCACTCGCCTCCTCTCCGGCCCTCCTGGCCTCCTCTCATTGACGCTCATGGCTGGGATAGGATGGACGAGATGGCGTCGGCGGGCCGCCTGGGGCCGTGCTCTGGCGGTGAAGACGGAATTCCTTATGTTAGAGACAAGGGATCAACCGGCTAGCTATAGTCACCGCAAGTGCTGCGTTGTTCGCTGGCAGTCCGTTGGCATATCTGGCAAGAAGCGGAGACGTGCCTGGACAACGAGGTGGCAGAAAGAAGGTTGAACCAATAGGTGAAGATGCCGGGGGTAGAATCGGGGGCGCGCTTCTGCACGCACAAGCTTTTGGGGGGCTAGAAGATTTGCACGCGACAGGGCACGAACAGACTATTGAGGACTGGTTCCCTTCGCAAGAGGGCCGAAGGGTTCATGAGATATCTTCAAATGACCCATTTGCTAGAGCTTGTGAGAGAGGCTGGCAGCCAAACGAGTAAGCGAGAGGTTGGTGGTATGGAGGCCAGGTTAATTGCGATGGGTCTTTTGGTGTTGTGGGTGTGGGTTTGGCGGTTCATCCGGCGCAGGTAGCCAACGGGGAGGACAGGGGACAGTATTCGTAAGGACAACACCCTTGAACCGCCGAGGACACCGACGACAATGAAAAAAATCCACAGCTGCCAAGTTTGAAGATGGCGGGGATTTTGGTTTACTGTTTGACCTTGTTTCGGTTTGGTCAACTGGTCTCCCTGGAGTTCCGGAACATTAGTGATCCAGGCTCCGTGGGAGGCTGGCGGACAAGCGGATGGCTGGCTCGCGTGCCTCGCAAACAAAATCGTACGCAGGATGAACAGAGACAGCATGTCTTCAAGTACAGATTATTCGTGTCGAAACTTTTCCTAGCCAACTACTTTTGCCCCATGTTCGGATCCGAAGAAACGTATGGTGAGTGTTTGTGCTACGATGAACCGCAGATATCATGCCATGCCCAACTCAAAGACCCCTGCGAGCTACACCGCAACAGCAGAACCCACGATGCTAACGAAAACAAGAGGATCGCGGAGGCGATTTCGGTACAACGTTCTTAGCGTGACATGTCCAGCTGGCAGGTTCAGCTTCGATTGTCATCACTTGTTGAGGCGGCGCTACCCACCACCGCGTTTTCATTCCTACGCAGAGCTAGGCCGTCGCCAAGCTTCTCTAGAGCGATCGTCCCAGTCCATCTCTGTTCGAGATGTAGACAGAACTAGAAGAAATCATTGCAGCGCTCGCCATGGCACCAGGTCGATTGTGGGGGATCAACAGTCGGTTCGGAGGGCATAAACTGCCTCAGCAAGTGCATGGTCAGCTTGTGATCGACCGACAACGCCAAAGCCTAGGTGGCACATCGCACCACGTCCAGCGCCGTATCAAGCGCGATTAAGACGGCGCGAAGACTGTAAATGGATGAACCTTGGCGGTCGAGAAGTCCTGAGCAGTCGTTCATCCCGTGCTGCCACCCCCACTCGCAAATCTGGGGAACTGGTCCGTGGATGTTCTCGCTGGCTCAGTCAAACATGGCAAGGCATAAAGCAACCTCCAGCCATCCTACTCTCCCTAAATATCCTACGAAGTCGTTAGACCTCAGCTCCTAGACGTTTTGAAAGTTCCACTTCCGGCCTCATAGTGGTCATCGGCATTTCAGTAGGCAGGTCAAGTTTCATGCCTCGATCCCAATGACTTGGTGATGATGCTATCGACATGCTCGTGCGCGGCTGTTTGGCTTCAACTGTGACGATAGTTGGTCCTGGAAACTCATTCCTGGAGACCATCTCGTCCCCATTTCCAGCGTTGAGTGACACCTCTCATGATTGAGGATGAGGTTTTATCCCCTGTGGAGCGCGGCTACAGCGGCTTAAACTACAACCCATAAGTTTACCGCTGCTCCTGCACTTTCCCAAATCTTCTTACAGCAGTTGTGATAATACAAATGACCTCCTCCTCCCACCAACTTGCTTTGTTCGTCCTTCATCATTCCTCAACCCGCCGATTTCCAAAGTTCTCATCCGTCATTTCTACTACCTTCACAATCTTCACCAACCATATCGCTTGCAGATGTGTCTCTCAACTCATGATGATATCTGGTATTCGACCTCTTTGCTCTCTTCGATGAACTCGACCTCGATAAAGCCACCCAAGAGACGCCCCACAGATCCCATCATCCCGAAACATCGTCCCGACCATCAAACAGATCGCAACCACCACGCGAGCGCCCCATCTTATTTATGCTCTCTACATCGGTCCCACCCCATCTCATTGCTACCCGTCTCCACCAACCCATGCGTCCGGCCCTGAGTTCATCCCGCTAATGTATAAAGAGCTTGCCACTCTGCAACGTCCTACCCTGAAAGGTGCATCCAGGGCAGCTGTTGATATTCCCTACGCAAGCCTACGAGTACGATTCGACCCGGGCCTGCCCAACTGACTTTCGCGATCCTGTCTTCCCGTTGGACACGCCTGGA
This sequence comes from Microcera coccophila, assembly GCA_024112705.1. NCBI lineage: Eukaryota > Fungi > Ascomycota > Sordariomycetes > Hypocreales > Nectriaceae > Microcera > Microcera coccophila. The sequence continues at coordinate 7,466 of JAMYIC010000103.1, forward strand.
TATTGAAAAGCCTTTGTTCATATCATGCACTTCACGAAAGGTCGCATGTTCGGCCATTGTACGCTGACAGCAATTATGATTATCCGAAACTCGGAGCTCATGTGAATGACCGATTCTATACTCCGTACTCTTGTACGTCTCGAAGCCCGATGGTATCGAAGTGGGCATACCCAAGCCTAGCCGTATCCCCGTCTATTTTTCCCAACCGATCCCAAGACACAATGAAAATAAGACATCCAAAACACCATTCAACCCTCCTTTTTTTTTAAGACAGTCGAGGTCGTTTTGCGGTCGATGTGGAGCGCGTGACAGGAACTTAGCTATGTCAAGAGTTAGCTGTCATGTCAAGGATAACTCGGAGTGTGCGGAAGACGAACCGATTCAGCGCCACTCGTCACGACGTTGAGAGATGAGTGATAGGAAGCGAACTTCACGAACGACGGAAGGCATCGCACTGTCTCCCAGCCTTGGGTGGTCGGGGCGCACTGGGCTTCACCACACCAGTAGTGTCATAGGGTCCACGAGGCATGCTTGTTGTTTGTGGGTGATGGCTGCCGCAACGTTGCTCTGTTGTGGTTGATGAAGATACGTGTACGTATCAAGAGAGGTCGAGATGAATGGAGAGAGAGAGATGGCAGATGTGCGGAAAAGAGCGACGGGGTTGTTATATGTGAGCACTGTCGTTCTTGGATCTGGGAATTGGGCCACAAAAAATGAAGATGAGACGGGTGTCTTAAATTTTTTTTCAGAGCTCCCCAGGAGATTTCAGTCAGCTCGCGTTCGTGTGGCTCTAGTCTACCAATTTGTCGGTCTACCATGAGCGGTCTGCAATACCCCTGGATCGCAAGCCCCTGTACTTGGTTTTTCACGGCAATCAGGGATCGGCAAGGGGGTGAGTTCCTGCTGGCTTTACGGAGACATGATGCTAAGAAGGTAGCGAGCTGCTTTACGAACAGCAGGCAGGGCTTGCTTTGTCGAAAGCGTGCAATTTGGACGAGGCTAAGGCACAAAGGATCGTGGCGTTTCGTGATCAAAATGTAAGGTAAGTGCGGTGACCAGGCACCCAGTTCTTGACAATGCTGAGGTACCGACAAGGTATGGCAGATTGTAGGTGGTGATAACTGACAGACCAGGGGTAAGACGCAACAAAGGGAGTGGTGAGAGGAGGAGTGGAGATGCTAAACAAGTGGCTTATAGGCTAGTATTAGATTGGCTCCGGGGGGCCAATTCCAGGCGCCGTTCTAGAAACGCGCCGACAGTCACTGGTTTCAATTATCGGTAAAGCCCAACAAGAAGCCATGAAACCCAGCGAGGTGAGCAAAATTGAGCTGGAAGTGTTAGTGTCAGTGGCTCGGTGTGAGAAATGATTAGCGACAGGTCATCGATGCTTGATACGACGACCAGACCAACAGAACGGCGACGGCTCAGAGCAACCCGAGACAAAAAAGCAAGAGAAGGAGGGAAATGGTTTCACGGAAAGACGGGCGATGCTTGAAGAGCGCTCGTCATCTCATCCTTGAACATCATGCCATCACTCGTCACACACCCACCGGGACGTTGGTGACGTTGCCAGTCAGACCAGGTTAGCCAAGGTACTTTAGAGTTGGGACTTTGGAAGCCCGACACAGGGAAAGCTTAGGTAGGGAAGCTGAGAGCCCGCGAGCGCCCAGGGCGGATTCACGGTAGAGAGCCCCTTTCTCGGGGCAACGATCCCACGACCCAAGAAAATTCGAATGCACGAGCCAGCGCTTCATTTCCCGGGACCCCCATTGCCAGAATTGCCAACAACTAAAACAGCTCCCCGCCATTCCGCGTTCCCGATACCGGTCAGGGCAATTGAGCCGGGGAGATGCCAGTAAACGATTCCTGCGGTACATGGTTCCGAATCTGGTCGCCTGCTGTTGTCAAAAGCCGACCCGACCGGTGAGGATGGATGCATCCTTGAGTCCCACAAATCGTGTCTACTGTACGATAGCTTCAGACATTCATGTCTAGGCCGGGACTCCGTTGCTGCAGATCTTCCGGATGACTCTTCCGGGGTTGGCTTCCCTCAGGATGTCCCGGCTGGACGGGCGAATGGCTGGCGTCCTGCGCGACTGTGTGGAGTAGATGATGGGCTGCTAGGGATGAGCAGCATTGTCGTGTCCAAGTGATACTGAACGGTTTCAGACCAGCAGCAGTACGATATGCCATTATTGATTTCAAGCAGCCACATCTGCAAGGCTGGACCAATGCGAGGGCGGCAAGCGACAACGAAGGAGATTTTAGGTTCCTCACCGTTTTATGAGAATCTTCCGCCTAAATGCCAATATGCAAACCCATGCATGGACGCTACATGCAGGTACCAGTAGCAAGGCGGCGGCGTTCAAAACATCCATGGACCCACGCGTTATCCCAACGGCCGTTGTCTTAGTCCGGAGCTCCCTGGCCACCGCCACATCCATCATGATGTCGACTAGGGAATCAACCGGTGAGCTCGCCTCGTTTTTGCGAGGCGACTGGCGAGCTGAAAGAAGTCGTTCGCCGTCGGCGTCTTGGCCTCTCCCGTCTGAGCTAAGTGACAGGGCGAGTGGACCATCCGCGCGGACGCAGAGAGACGTTTCCCCGGAGTCTATCTTCGCGCGGGGCGGGGAGCCGTGGCCGAGGCGCCGGGCCGACTGCGCCGTCAGAAGGCGGGCGGACGGGTGGGCGGGCGAGCGGGCCTTCCGAGCGGGGTATGGGTGGATGTGGGAGGGTGAGGCATCGACAGTATTGCGCTGTCCTGCGCCGTTGGGCAAAGGGGCATGTACGTACGCGTTGGTTGAACGGCAGCTTCATCGATCAGCTAACTCTGAGACCTATCAAACCCTACGCAGCACACGCACCTTGGGCTAGGGCGAGGGGCATGGACTAAGTGCCAAGTGCTAAGACAGGTCCATTCAACCAACTAATCCCGATTAGTCTGCGTATTTAACCAAGCCCATTGGCGAACATGTCGAGTATTCCAAACAACATTGCGCAGGAGCAGGCTCTGACTTGTTCGGCATTTAGGGCTATCGGAACTTCCCTCAAGACGGGCCGGTTGCGATCCTTTGTCCAAGCCCCCAACCATCCAATGGAACCCATGTTCATCAACGTCAGGACATGGCGGCTAGCCCTTCGGGTGGGCACTGGGCGCGTTAGCCTTCACGGTCCAGCCCTCTCGAAACCGTCATGGACGGAGGGTGAGAGGGAGGTGGCGCGTCACGGATGTGACAGGATTCCTTCTCGCGATTCAGTGTCTCGGCAGTAACACTTTTTCCAGGCTATGAGACATTGGAAGGATTGGCTTCCGCTCTCCCCGGGCCGCGAGGGGCTGTGTTCGTTATTCCTTTTGCTTGAATTCGTTTTTCTAAAAAGAAAAAAAAAATCGGTCTAATTTTTCAGTTGAGACAACAGCCCTAAGTGCCAAGTCAAGTATTTGTATTTTTGGCTTACGATATGCGCCTGCATGTTTCACGAATGTGAATACTTTTGGTAAGCAAGGGAGCCTCCAAATGACAGGTCAGATCAACAAACACGATATCTAAGACTATGATGCCTCGATCCGATTTCGTTGAGATGTAGTCGATACGAAATCGGAACGCAATCGACTTTGCTTTTGGCTGCATAGTCGGCTGCAGGGTAGTCGATTGGAACGGTAGTGTTGTTTTCTCAGTAAGACGTATTTTTAAGGTACTCCATACGGGGTGATTATTCAGCTAGACCGATTGGCTCAACCACACACCATTAATTACAGTTAAATATACTTCGCGATGGAAAATCCCAAGACACCGCCTCGAACGCCACGCATTTGACCCGCCGCGATGCACTATCAACCCATCGAACACATGGATGATGATACTCACATCGCACTGGCACCGGATAGCCACCAAGTGGGTGCTACCGCCCTGAATGATATCCTGGACGACGTTTGGGGTTCGGGACCTTCTTCGCCAACCGACGGGCGCCACGACGCCCCGGATGCTGTCCATCCATCAGACATAGCACGGCTCCAGAGGGAACATACCACGTCGGGCTATCGCGAGGGCATCACGGCGGCAAAGGAGGGCAGTATTCAGCGGGGCTTCGACGAGGGGTTCAGCCTGGGGGCCAGCGTTGGTCTGGCAGCTGGGCAACTGCTCGGAATGCTCGAGGGCATTGCTGACGCGGTGCGTGGGCGTGAGGACGAAAACCCTTCAGGGGTTGCTCAACTGGTCCGCGAGGCAAGGGAGGAGCTTGCGCCTGAAAAGGTCTTCGACCCACAGTATTGGGAGGAGGATGGAAACTGGAAATTTGAAGTTACGGCCAAGGATGAGGGCGAAGTCGTCTTCTCCGATGTGGCGGCTGCGCACCCCTTGGTTCGCAAGTGGACAGCCGTGGCTGATGGCCAGGTTACGTTGTGGAGGATTGATAGGACCGTCTTGGATGACGAGAGCGGACGGCGGTTGGATAGCGTTGTGGACGAGGCGATTACCTCGTCGGCGGTTCCGGTGGCGAAGAAGCCGTTGGACTGGTGAGGGAGCCGTATTCGAGAGTACGATGGGGGGCGAAAGCTATGCATTGTGCCCGGACCGAGCCGTCACGAAAGGAGCCTCTATGGTTTCGAGACTCGCGCCACTCGGCTTGATGGTCCCCGAAGAGACAATCTCTGCTTTGGCTGTAAGTAGGTAGGTCAATTAATCTTCACGTAAACGAGCTACGAGCAATTTCTAACAATAGACGAAGGACCTGTCCCAGCAAAGCACAAAATCCAACGAGCACGCTGAACAAGGATGACAAGCGGCTCGACGAAACCCTCGCGAGAAGCTCTTTTCCACAGTAGGATGAAACATGATGAGTTTGGTATCTGATACGCCTGTAGATACGTCCGCGTGTTCGAATAGTTCGCCTTGTAACAATGATGAACAGAAGCACTGCCACATCCGACTAGTTAGGACATCCAATCCTTAGCATTTCATGCGGTTGCCCAAATATCTATGTTTTTCATCTCTTTAGTAGGGTTCTTGAAAACGATTCGTAAAACTCACTCGTCTGAAGTTCTTCTTAAAAACAGCCTTCCCGGCCACTAAGCATGGAGTGAAGCAAGGCTACGATGCTCCGACTCCAGTGGCGCATCCGAGTCTTCGTATTGTGCGTTTATGCCCCAAGTTCCATTGCGAGTAAGGCAATGTGTGTTGCTATCCAGACGCAAAAAGATGTCGGAGCGAGCGTAAGATGGTTTTCGACTGGCCGGCGCTATCCTTGAGCATATTCTCGCAGCCGCTTTGTCACGTCCTCGATGCGCTCATAATTCCCATACAACTCCTTGGTTGTCTCCCAGTCCCGTCCCTGCTTCCCGAAGACCATGAGCTTCAGCACTTTTCCGTCGTCATCCATGACGACTCGTCCGCTCCTCTCGTCAGCCCAGGAAAATCGGATTTGCTTGGCCTCGATATCTGCAATGCCTACTTCCACGATATCGTTGGGCGAAAGGTCCTCGGTTGTTTTGTTGTGTAATCCCAGCCCTCGTCTCAGATCCGCCGAGACACCCAGCCTGTTGTGATAACGGACCATCTCCCTCCTCAATATCCTGACGAACCGATCAAGATTTTGCGTCGGTCGGTCATCGCCCTCGAGCTGCGGTGCTGGGAGGTGACGCGCGGCTAAGCCAGGAAGCGGGATTGCTGGGGGGAGGGTATGTCGATGGACGCGGAGATAGGTTGAATTGAAATAAGGCCGATTGAGCATAACATAGTAGGGTCGCAGAAATTGGCCCTTTGACATGATCTCAAAACGCAGGCCAAGAACGTGCCCTCCATCAACGGCGTTAGGGTCAGGATCGCGGACCTTGAACGAGGTGACCGAGGTGCAGATGCGGTGGAGGCATTGCTGGATATACGCTCGCTGGAGGTCGACCTGACTGATGAGCTTCGCGTCATGGGCAATGGATTCGCGCGATCGGCTTTTAGACGGTCGTAAGAGGTTCTGGGTAGAGGTCGAGGAGAGGATCGTCGAGGATTCGACCTTGAGGGCCCTGCGAAGCGCCGCAGCTGGCGATGCGATTAGCTCGGAGGACGGTGAAGTGGGTTCCAGGCTTACCTTCTTGCTTTAAGGAGGCAATTTCCTCGTCGAGAGGATCACCTCTAGCGGGGGTAGATTTCTTCGACATAGTAGGCAGGTGGTTCCTTTTCTGATCAGAAAGGAGGACAATTGCTGCGTGCTGATCGTTCGTGTTGATGGATGGTTGGACCGCAGCCGGTGTTGATGTAGATAAGATAAACAAACCCCCACTGGGCGTCTTGGCCTAGCTTCGCTAGCACGCAGCCTCAAAAAAAAAAAAACACTATACACGAAATTTATAAGATATGTAGAGGTAAGGTAAATTTTCTAAAGCAATATATCAACTAATAAAGCCTTTTTAATTTTTATATACTAAGTATGTATCATTGAAATTAAAATCGAGGCTATTATTTCAGCTAATTTCTATGTATCTGGTGTACAGTGTTTTTTTTTTTGAGGCTACAGGACTGGCACACCCATCACACGACGGGCTAGAAGAACTCTTCTCCGATTCAAATCCGCTAGGATTTTCTTGGATTTGTTACAGGCCTCTTTCGATACGTCACTGTGATCGTCTGGAAGGATGTGTCAATCTTTTCTGCCATGTAAAAATTGGAAGAGAGCATCAAGTAATCCCTTATCTTCGCCCCAATAACTCGGATACTCAGTCAGAAATTCCACTACAGAGCGAACTCGGCCGTGTCAGTCAGTTTGCCATCCAGCATCGTCCTTCCATTTCTCATGGCCGTGCCTTGCCCAGTTCATGACCCCGAACTGTCGCTCCCTAGTCGGGTGGGTTCTTGGACTTGAGGGCCGTGAGATGTAGCTTTCGATCACTCGGTTTGACACCTCCATTGGAACACGAACTCCCGAAGCCAAACTGATGAGCCTCGTCGGACTCTCCTGAAATACTGGCAGCTGCTTAATCCTCCTGGTAACGCCCGCTGAGCTCGTCATCAAGACCTTCAATATTGGAACCAACCTCCTATTTTCGATGATTTCGTGTAGCGAATTGATGACAACCTCTAGGTCCTCGAAAGTTCTATCTCTGTCAAACCATTGAATAGAGTCGATGATACAATATACTGTTGTGTCGGGCGGAAACTGTGACAGTAGAGAAGACAGCATGTGACAAAGAATATCCAAATCATGCTCCTCAAGATCCATCAGATAATCTCGGTCGTTTATGAAGGCTAGGTCCAAAAGCTGCAAGTTCACTAGCTTCATGAGGAGCTGCATAATGATAGACCGAACGAGGCCATTTGGGCCATACCAGGGGTCTCCAGGAGCTACATGTATCCCGCAGAAGAAGTGCGCTAGCGGTGAGTCGGGCTGGACTTTGATCATACTCGTGATCAAAGTTGCGCAGAAGACCGATGTGGCCGTCATCTTCTCCAGGCCGGCTTGGGGGATATTAGCGTCTACTAGGATGAGGTCGGGATGGTGGCGGTTCATCCAGTGGAGGAACCGGTCGTGTCGGAGCAAAGACTGGACTTGACCCTGAACAACAGTGTTGAACCTTAGTCGTTGTACAAGGGCCCGTTTCAGATCTTCATTGGGGTGCCCTAACACGGGCTCTGGATCGAGCGGCCTGCCATTGTAGGGGTAAGGTTGAGCTATAATTTCACATAGCCGACCGAGGCTGATGATGGCTCGGCGTTGCTGGACATGGTGCACTTCTCTTAGAAGCAAGGCGTTATCAGCCTCCGTTTCTAAGAACTCCTGGGTTAGTACGACTAGTAATCTTCTATTAAGGTTTGATCCTGTTTGGCTTACTCTTGATCTCGATTAGAAGTTCCAAGAGCTGATTCCTAGCGTTGAGCTGATTGTCAAGCACCGCGGATTCTCGTTCGGCAATCCTGAACCGTTCGTCAAACTTGTTGTTGATGAGATCAAAAAGGTCTTCATATCGCTTCTCGTTTCTCTTACTCTCTTTGACTGAATTTTGGGAGTGAGAGACCATGTACTCAACACCAGTGCTCATCTGGGTCATGACCCCATGCAGTCTGCCAACATCATTGCCCACAAGGTCTAACTTGTTACCGATTTTGCCTGCACCTTTCACAAGAGCTGTTGTGTTGTTCTTCGTAGTGTTGATGTCACGATGCATTAAATTAGTCATGATACTTGTGGAATGCGTTACTGCTGCGGTGCTCTCAATGGCTTGGTCCCGAGCTCTGCTAAGGGCCCGCTCGAAGTCCTGGGTCCGAGCCGCTAGGTTCTGGAGAACCATATCAGGGTTAGGAAGCGGAGGGCCGCGCTTGAATTTGGGAACGAAACTCCGCCCTTTGGCTCGGGTTAGAAGGAGGAGGGTCTTTGTCGGACGACCGTGTCTCGCCGAAGGCTAAGTGAGGGGTTCATTACTCACATGTCTTTTTCTCCTTGGATATCAACAGTATCATGTCCTCAATAGACTCCACGACTGTCTTGTAGAGGAGATTAGTGCTTTTGCCAAGCTCTTCATTCGCTCGAAAGCTTGTTCGCGTAGGGTTGGCGCGTATTAGAGTATCCCGCAATTCAGAGAATGCATTGAAGATCTTGGTACGTCTATCTGTAGAGTCCTCGGCGAGCTTGAAGATGTTAGCCGAAAATCCCACGAGGTTAGAGACAATCCAGTATCCGAGACGAACTTTGAAAACGACTGCGAGACCTGTCTTTACCACTGCGAGCCCGTAAGAGTCTGGAATAAGAGCAATCCACCCATCTGCAATATCTCTGCCTTCACCCATGCTGTACCAAACAGAGCGCCAGAGCCCTAACTTGCTTTCACTGTATTGTTTTTCCGTACGATTGATCTTTTCGCATAACTCATCCCACTCATCACACCCCTCACTCACATCGCCCTGTAACTGAAAGCCCAAGGTTGCGGGAATGTAACTCCTCAGAGCGGCCTCTAACTGCCTGGATCTCTTCATTCAGTCTTGTTCCTTGCAAAATTTGATGGTTTTGAAGCCGGTAGTTACTCACAGATATGGCTGGAATTGTTCGAATCGAGCATGTTGGATATCAAGCTGCGAGGGACCCCCAAACCCATCGTGGATCTCTTGAGCCTCTGAGCGAATGAAAGCGCCGGTTGCCGCGACTTCGTCCTGGCTGAGGCGATCCCATACCAGCTCCATGGCATGTAACTAGGGTGCTGTCGAGGCTGGGACTAGTTGTTAAGGATAGATGTAGTTTTCCTGTGTTGTAGCTAGAGGGAGCCGAAGGCGAATGACAGGATTGCGGGTAGACAATCGATAAAACTGTATAAAATTAATCAGCGAGGCTTTAAAGACCTTTGAAAGGGGCTCGGAGGCTTGTTTTCTAGTTTAGGATGTGATCTCAGGGTGAATAACGGGTGGCTATAAATACCACGTTGGATGTAGAAGCCGATGGACGGATTCTCTTGTACTGCCTCTGCTCAGTCGATGTACCTAAACAGCATGAAATTGTTACTCCGGGTACTTTGTGCAATTCGAAAAGGTGCGCAAATGTACCCTTCTTACAAATGTGCGAAATCCAGCAGCCAACCGTTCCAGCCCGTCTCTACACCATCAGCGCGTTGCATTCAGCTTTGCCCAGAATAAACTTGATTATTGTCCAGCTGATCTGATCATGCTTGGAATACCAAGACATCTTCCAATGGGATTCGAGGCGCCTTGCAGCTTGCATGCATATGCATACGAACTGAGCCTCGTGCGACCGCCATCAGCCGCTAAACGGCTCTTGCGGCTGGCACGCACCATAAAGTAGACGAGTACTATGCTCCTCACCTAAGCGAAGATGAGGCTCTGCAACGGCTTTTCGGGGAGTTTGAGAAGCCCCGAGTCCTTCTGCTCGTGTCGTAGTCGGAGATCGAGTACAACCGGATGTGTCATGTTGTGTATAAAGGGAACTTCCTCAACGTCGCTAGGCGCCATGCGAGATGAGCCTCCATCTCATTTCTGCCACTGTAACTTGGGATATAGAATTTTCAATTACAAAAAACATTCTTGACGATCAAAGGACGGCAGGGCTTTGGCTTAATCAGCTTCGTTCGCTGAACTGCATTATGAACCAGACCGACGCTCCCCCCGCGCCTTCAGACCCTAGTCAGATGACTAAGGCGGAAGAACCATCGTGGCCTGCAAAGGCAGATGGCAACGCTACATCGAGTCCCCTGGATGTCTCTTTTCACGTCGCGAAAGAGGATGCCCCAGCTGATGTCATTCTGACATTGGAAACGGCACATGAGAACTCTCATGATCTTAATGAAGAATCTATCAGAATCGAAGAAGGGGAAGAGGAAGAAGAGCTCGAGGAAGGGGAACTGGAGGGGGAGGGAACGTGGGAAGACAAACGACAGGAAACCCCCAAAATTGCGGAAGTCAGGTGGGTTGACTTTGACCATTTCAAAAACCGCTATTCTCCAGATGAGGGCCTTGAGATCATTGAGGTCCTCCGAGGCCATGAGAATCTCGCCGATGAGGTTTCCAAGGAGCAACAGCGACGTGCGTATCGAGCACATCAGAGAAAGAGACCTCATGTTCCAGCAAACTTGATTTTGAACGACGAACCGACCTGGATCCAACGGGTTCGAATCCAATCGCCGCCGATCTTGCTTCTTCTATCACGTCTCACGGGACACCAAGATGACTGGTCTACAATTAGACCGCGTGTCTTCTTCAGGCCTTTTCGCACTTTCTACTACTATCAGTCAAAAATGCAAGAATGCCTCAAGATTCTGGAAAAGAATTGGGATGATGGTGAGGCCGACGGAGATGGAGACCTCATCTTCGGCCCTCGAACAGAGTCTGAGACCAAACGCGAGGGCGCAAAGAAGAAGAATAGAGATGATGACGACTCCAGCTCTGAAAGTGATGATGACTCAAGCATCGACGATGCTGAACCAGTCGATCCCTCTGACGCTGTGGTCGGAGACATTGCGGATTCGGTCACTGCTCTCAGACACGTCCGCAAGTACATTGAGTTCGTGGAACAGGAGATTATGCCACTCTGGAGAAGGGCTGCTGGCATTGGCCAGCGGAAAGTCCGCTTCTTTGATTTGTGGATGTCATTTCAACCGGGCGAGCTCCTTTATGTTCCTCCACCGTCCGACCCAGCACAGAACTCGGGGTTGACGAAACCATCTACAGTCAAGATGTATCAAAGCGCTTGGAGGCTCTACTCTCTTGTTCTCGAGCGGCTCAAGGATGGTATTCCAAACGACACTCAAAGAAAGCCTGAACGGGAGCTGCAGATATTTGCGTACTACATCGATTACAACGGAACGTCATATGGGCCGGTACGACAAAGGTTCCTCATCCAAGATTACGAAGGCGAGAGGGATATCACGACTTTCGACGTTTACCCCATGCGCTTTGCAAAGGACTTTGAAAAGATAAAAACAAACCTTTACGCTCAAGGCGAGAATTTCCAGAACGCAGTAAGAGAGAGGCATCTCTATTACGACGGATGGACGCTCACACATGGGCCGACTGGGGACAAGAACACGGAGCGTCCTACCAACTCCGAGCACATTGACAGTGACGTGATAATTGATTTCGTTGAAGGATACAAAACGAAGTTCTCTCCGAGCCCTCCAGAGTTTGAGGGTATTACCGAATTTGATGACAACAATTGGCCAACAGGGAATGATCCACTGACCATCCGACACTGGTCAGACGGATCGCGATCCACGCACCTTGGAACAATTAAAGAGATCACGCAGCGAGCCGAGTGGTTTGGTGACTACCTCACCCAATGCCACATGAAGGAGAACGAATTCATAAAGGCGTGGAAGGCGACTGACGTGACCCAACTTGAAGGGGATGATTTGATCCTTTTGCCACGTCGCGTTATTGCCTTTGCCTTGCGAGAACGCCAGTTCGTCATGGCCGATATCCAATCGTTGAAGAAAATTCGGGTTCCTGAAAACGTCTTCAAAGACCTCAAAATCGACAAGGACAACAAGCGGATGGTCAAGTCGCTGGTCAAAACCCACTTCCAGAAGCGAAGTGCCCAGAAACAACGACCGTCGCCAGGCCTCAATCAGGACATCATTCATGGTAAGGGGTCGGGTTTGGTGATTCTCCTGCATGGAGTCCCTGGGGTGGGCAAAACGGCGACGGCTGAATCTGTCGCTCAAGCAAACAAAAAGCCCCTGTTCACCATCACTTGCGGCGATCTTGGGTTCACCCCTCGAGAGGTTGATGCCGCCTTGAGAGAAACCTTCCGTCTGGCTCACCTCTGGGATTGCGTCTTACTCCTTGACGAAGCTGACGTCTTCTTGTCTCGCCGGGAGTTGGGCGACTTGAACCGGAACGCCCTTGTATCAGGTAAGTGCTCACTTAAGACTTGGAACCTTTGCCCTGGTTCCCATACCCTCTGTCACGTTTGACTTACACTCTATCGTTGATAGTGTTCCTTCGAGTTCTCGAGTATTACAGCGGGATCCTTTTTCTTACCACGAATCGAGTGGGAACACTGGACGAGGCCTTCAAGTCACGCATCCATATCAGCTTGTACTACCCACCACTCAGTAAACAACAGACCCTGGACATCTTTGAGGTCAACATACGAAAGCTCCACGAGATAGAAGATGAAGAACAAAGGCTACAGGCGACAGGAGCGCCAGTGCTGCAGATTGACGATGCAACTATCAAAGACTATGCCGCTTGGCACTATGACAACCATGAGCCGCATGCGAGGTGGAACGGTAGGCAAATTCGAAACGCCTTCCAGATATCCCGCTCGCTCGCACGTTTCGATCTAGAGCGAACTTCATTGGATCAATGGGACGATGATGTCGGGGAAGCCAAAGGCGATAGTTCGGGACAAGCCTCTCACGAGAGACCTCGGCTGAGCTACAAGGAATTCGAGATTGTAGCCAAAGCCATTGAGAAGTTCGATGCCTACCTGTATGACGCTATTGCAAGCAATGACATGGACAATGCTCGGATACTTGGCCTGAGGGCGGACGATCACAACCCAGAACTGTGGTCTCAAGGGTCGTCCTTCCACCCTTCGCCGCAGAAGACTCATGCCCAAGATTACGCGCCCAGACCTCGTGGTTCGCGACAGAGCTTCGACCCTCGTGGTACAGGCCGATCACAAGGCGGATACTACGGCCAAAGTCACCCGCGGGGACCTCGATTCACACCTATCCGACGGGAATACCGACCCACGGAGCCGGGTTCGCAATCACGAAGAGAGGAGAGCGCAAGATCTCGCCGGATGCCGCAGAGGGGCGGCGCTCCCCTCACGCCACGAGCCTCTCCCTCGCCAGCAGCCCCTCAGATGAGAAGGTCGGTTGAGCGGCGAGACGATCAAGGATATTCCGGGTGGAGTGCGGCTCCTCGTACCCCGGAATGGCCTCCTACTCTGGAGGAGGAATACGGACGAGAGGGGACAGGTGACGACTATGAGCATTATGAAGAGGATCAGGGGGGTGAAGACTACGATTACAGGGATTTTTAAGTGCTGTATTTGTTTTACCGAGATGCCAGAGCCGTGTATCTTAATCGGCTCGGGTGACGGATTGCATTTTCTAGGAAATGTCTCGAACGCATTTGAACCATCAACAAACTCTTGATTTGATTGTTTGTAGCTCATGTGCCACTATACGAAGCTCGAAGTATCGGCGTTCGGAGCATGGTTCATCCGGGAGCTACCCCTGACGTTCCCCTTTCGAGGCGTTCAGCCCCAAGACTAAGGCAACTAAAACGACTAACACGACTGAGGACCAAGAGGTGCCTGATCGCATTCCCAACGGTTCTCAACCCTGGGACTGGGGCGAACTGTGGGCGATTGAGGCTCTTCTGCTGTCGTGGCAGCGCGCACTTGACCCGTCGAGCCTATCGAGCCTCTTGGATCTCTTCAGGTGGAGAGTATTTTTGCCACCAACGCCAGTCACCAGGCCATCAATTTGTCTTGCGGTTTCTAAGCAACCTTGAGGCCACGGTAGCTTCGCGTTAGCTCAGATCCGCGACAAGTCGCGTCCCCATCTTTTACCTTTACCTTATGTGTCATTCTTGTCCGAACTCCATCTTTGCCCCACGGCCGTTGCCAATTTGAAATCCATCTTTTTGTCTTCGTGGCTTTACATGTTTCTATCTTTAAGATCATTCTCTATTTCTTCTTCTTCTTCTTCCCTCGAGCCGGAAATTTTCTTAACTTTTTTTTTTCGCTTCCGTCTTTTCAACCTTCACCCTTACCATCACACCGAGACTAAGTGACGTCGCATTCTTTCAACCCTTGTCATTCCAGTCGCCGACGAGCCGTGAAACAGTCTCTCTCTCTCCCTCGACCCGAATCACTTCTGCCAACTCCTCTCTTCGATCTTCCCCGAGCCACCTATGACCGTTCGAGCCCGACGGACTCGACCTCCCGAGCAGAACGGGAAACCCAACGGCAGACCTTCTTTGACCCTGTCAACGGAGGATGCGAACGGCAAGATGAGTAGCGGAGTAGAAATGCGGCGCAAAGCCGCCAACCCTGACGCCGACAACGTTGCTGCAAGCTTCGTCAAGAGTGAATCCTTCTCCCTGGACGACCCTGTCCCCAAGACCCCGGTCCTCAACAACCATGGCTTCTTCGATCTACCGATTCACGACCAAAGGAACTTTCTCCTCCTAGTTCTATTATACTTTCTCCAGGGCATCCCGATGGGACTGGCGACTGGCTCGGTGCCGTTCTTGCTGAAGAACCACATGTCGTACAGTGAGATTGGCGTCTTCAGCTTGGCCTCGTATCCTTATTCCTTGAAGTTGTTCTGGAGTCCCTTTGTCGATGCGGTATGGAGTCCCAAGATTGGGCGGCGCAAGACGTGGATCGTGCCTATCCAGTTCCTCTCGGGATTCGGCATGTTATGGCTCGGGTCCCATGTTGAGGGCATGATGGCGACAGCGGGGAAGCCGGGCGGCATGACTGCCTTCTCCTTCATGCTCTGGTGGTTCTTCCTCGTGCTCATGTGTGCGACTCAGGACATTGCCGTGGACGGCTGGGCGCTGACGCTCCTGACTCCTGGAAATGTCTCATATGCTTCGACGGCCCAGACGGTCGGCTTGACTGCTGGCCACTTCATGTCCTACACAGTGTTCCTGGCTTTCAACGCGTCGGATTTTGCGAATAAGTGGTTCAGAGCGGTGCCGAAGGACGAGGGACTGATCTCCCTGGGAGGCTATCTGCAGTTTTGGGGCTGGTCTTACATCATCGTCACCATCGGTCTCGGCCTCTTGAAGAAGGAGGACAAGTCGCATAACGAAGATGGTGTTTGGGATGTCTACAAGATCATGTGGGGTATCCTCAAGTTGAAGAACGTGCAGACCATCATCATCGTGCATCTCATCGCCAAGATTGGCTTCCAGGCCAACGACGGCGTCACGAACCTGAAGCTCTTGGACAAGGGCTTCGGCAAGGATAACATGGCCCTGACGGTGCTCATCGATTTCCCATTTGAGATTGCCCTTGGATACTATGCCGGCATGTGGTCCCAAAAGTATACGCCGATGCGCCTCTGGTGCTGGGGCTTTGTAGGACGCCTTGTCGCTGCCGTAATGGCACAGCTCGTCGTGGCCATCTTCCCTACAGAAGGTGTAACGTCCTGGTACCTACTTGCTGTCATTGCTGAGCACCTGTTCTCGACATTCACAAACACCGTCATGTTTGTGGCAGTCTCAGCTTTCCACGCGCGAGTGGCCGACCCCGTAATTGGAGGCACTTACATGACACTTCTGGCAACGTAAGTTCACTGCTAACAAACCTCATTTTGCACGTGCTGACAGTTCTTAGCGTATCGAATCTTGGCGGTACATTCCCGAGATACTTTGTCCTACGCCTCGTGGACTACTTTACAGTTGCGACATGCCATCCCGGCCAGCCCGAATTGTCGGCGGCTCTGAAGGGGCCCTTCGTGAAGGAGGCCTTCTCATGCGCGGTACAGGCTGAGAAGGAGAGGTGCGAGAACGGTGGCGGTCACTGTGAGATGATCCATGATGGATACTACTACGTGAATGTGCTGTGTGTCTTATTTGGCATAGCCACGTTTGCCTGGTATATCCGGCCCAAGGTGCTGCATCTTCAAAGCTTGCCCTTACGGGCGTGGAGGCTGGCAGGTGGTAGATGAAGTTGTAGTAGACGAGTAGAGACGTGGAGGAGGCTGCACATGTATGATGATAGAGAAATAGTAATTAAGAGAGACTATACTACAGCTGTACTGTTTACTCTGGCATATATCACGGGCGACTTCCGAACATCCGGACCGCACGGTCCATGTCTCCGGGCCGCACCTCTCCGGAGTAGTTCCCGCTCCGACATTAGTTATCGGCCATGACAGCATGCATGCATCGGGCCTTTCTTTTATCTTCCGAACTCGCCGACGTCCAGTTTCACGATTATTTCACTCCCTTCACACCTCACTTGCGCGACCCAGTAATAAATTACAAGGTACATCTACTTTTCCTCGTTCATCATGATCCATCGTCATCCCTCGCCGTATCCCTCCTCCTCCTCCTCCTACTCCTCCCGGCCCCGACCCGAGACAAAGTGGCTGGTTCGATAGCCGGGAAAGGCGATGCAGCCACCTCAGCTCGGGTGGACTCCCTGACATGAACGCTTCCCTCTCTCCACTGGTCAACCGGGGTTACATGTCGGTTTTTGGACATTGAGCCCGAACCCGGTCGGGATGGGATCTGCTTCGTAGTTATGAGCATGGGAGGGGGACTTTGTGCCGCTTATTGAGGAGATGACTGACAAAATGGCTCAGACTCGTTTGCCTTATCTTGTTGTCTTACAATTCAACCTCGATTGTTCGAAGTTGGGCCATTTCGTGGACCTGGGAGAGAGAGAGAGAGAGAGAGAGAGAGACATTGTCGTCGCAGTGCGCTCATTCATTCACTTATTCATTCACCTGCCTCAACACCATCAACACCATCGTCACATCACCAACCATGGCTTCATCAACCACCACCCCATCCACCTTCGAAGCCGAAGAAAGGTCCTACTTTTCCCAAAACCCACCGCCGCGCAACCTCCAAGCCCACATCGCCCTCGCCCGCGGCTTCATTACCTCCCACGCCGCCGCCGACCGCCGCGTCGTCCTCATCACATCGGGCGGCACCACCGTCCCGCTTGAGCGCCAAACTGTCCGCTACATCGACAACTTCAGCGCCGGCACCCGCGGCGCCACCAGTGCCGAAAAGTTCCTCGAGGCCGGCTATGCTGTGATTTTCCTGCACCGCGAGTTCAGTCTTCTGCCGTACTCGAGGCACTATTCTCATGCAAACGACTGTTTCCTGGACTTTCTGGATGAGGATGAAGACGGACAGATCATCGCCCGGAGGGAGGACAGGACGCATATGAACGAGGTCCTGAAGAAGTATCGCAAGGCGAGAGACAGCAACCTGCTTCTCACGCTACCGTTCGTCACAATCAACGATTACCTTCACGAGCTCCGGGAGATCGCCCGGCTGTTGAGACCGCTCGGCCCATCGGCCCTCCTCTACCTAGCCGCAGCCGTCTCCGACTTCTTCGTGCCCCCCGAGCGCTTAGCAGAGCACAAGATCCAGTCCACCAACGCGGTAGCCGGGCTCAAGCAAAGCGAAGACGAGGAGACGTTCGACAATTTCGACTCCTCGCCCGCGGTCCCCCGCTCCAAGCGCCTCATCATCGACCTGGACCCGGTCCCCAAGTTTCTCAAGAACCTCGTCGACGGATGGGCCCCCGAGGGCATGATCGTGTCCTTCAAGCTGGAAACGGACCCCTCCATCCTGGTGCACAAGGCTCGGTACAGCTTGGACCGGTACCAGCACCACCTCGTTATCGGCAACCTGCTGTCGACACGAAAGTGGGAGGTAGTGTTTGTCAGCCCTGGACGGGAGGATAACTGGGTTCGTTTGCCGAGAGAGGGGGGATGGGGCGAGGCGGAACATCGGCCGTTGAGAGCGGATGAGTTGCCCAAGGAGGATCCGGGTTTGGAGATTGAGGGTTTGATCATTCCGGCAGTGCAGGAGTTGCATGATGAGCACATCAAGGCCGCACACCGTGACTAGAAGAACATCAGGGACGATCGCATTTGATGTCTTTGGCGTGCACATGGATAGAACATCACCAACCTTTCCTAAACGAATGCGACCTTTGGCTCTATGGGTAGACGATATGCCTATTAGAATTTCATAGTCATGAAAATTAAAGTAATATCCTTCTCAACTCTGTTTCTAAGTTCTAGTCTTAGTGTTAAAAAAGAGTCATGCGAAGGCAAAGCCGGCCGTGAAGCAGGTTTTCGAGTCGAAGCAGGTTTAAACCGCCCAAACGCCTGACATATGCTGCCGTTCCTTTTCTATGCTGATGCTGCGTGCCGTTTCCCTTCCATCTTTTGGACTCCAAATATGCAACCCTTAAATCAAATGCGTTTTTGTAGGCATTCAGTATCGAAAAGCGTAGCAAGAGAAGCTAGAAAGCGGCTCTCCAGTTCTTCCACCCAAGTAAGGTTGCCTTGGCCGAGAAGAACGCAGCCAGCGAGCCAACGTAGACCACTCCAGTCGTAATGATTAGGCCTGAATAATTCCCGCCGTTGGCTTGCACGATGCTTCCACCGATGGGAATACCAATAAGACAGGCCATGGAAACTATAGTGTAAGTCGTTGCGTAGTATCGGCCGTACTCCTGCGTCTTGCACAGTTGGCCAATACAAACCGGGGCGATGGCGATGCTCGTTCCGCTGGCAAAGCCGAAGAGGACAGAGAAAACGATAATACCCGCAGCAGTAGTGCCAGATGGCAACCAAACGCACAGGCATGCGACGATAGAAAGCAAGACGGCGAGGATGCTCACGTTGTAAGGTCCGATAACGTCAGAATAGTATCCGGGGAGGACCCGGCCCATGACAGAGCCCGCATTCATAATCGGCAGCAGATGGTACGCAAACTCCTGACTGAACCCCTGCGAGAGCGCGAAAGTCGAAATATACGACAAAGGGATGAAGAGCGAGAACTCAAGTAAGAAGATGCCAATGGTCGTGAGCAAGAACGGAATCTGCTTGAAGATGCGGAAATCCGGATGAGCGCTTGCATTCTTGGCTGGCGGAAGGCGTGAGCGGATGAGCAAGATGCCCATGATGCTGCAGCAGAGACAAATGAGAGCAACCACACGTGTGGCCCAGCCGTATCCAACCTTGTCGAAGAGCGAGGTCAAGAGCAAGGGATAGACTATACCACCGACTCCACCAGCGGTAGATGCTATTCCCGTGGCGAGGCCACGTCGAGCTTTGAAGTAGTGACCGACAGCGGCAATGGACGGAGTGAACAGGAGGGAGGACCCGAACCCGGCGAGAACACCAAACGCAACGACAAACTGCCAAAGCTCTGATCCTTTGTTAGTAAACGCTGTAGGCGGAGGGGTTGTCGTAACGTCAACGTACGGGTGCAGAAACTCATAAACACCATGCCGCTCACAGTGAAGACGGCTCCGGCGATGACAAGCCATTTGGGACCATATTTATCAAAGACGGGTCCTATGTAAACTCCACAGAAGAAAGCAAGGCAGGTGTACAAGGAGAATATCCAGCCCACTGTGCCCTCGCTATAGCCTTTCAGTTGGTGGTTTAGGACGTAGGCCTGGAAGGTGGCGATGGAGTTCATCAGACCAAGCGACGCGAACAGGGAGAACCACGAGCCGGCGACAACTGACCATGCCTTGAGACCACCTTCGGGATACGTCTCCTCGTACGAAGCAGTCGAGATTGCGGTTGGTCGCTTTTCAAGGTCGCCGGCGGTCTGGCCACCGATCTCAGCGTCATGGTCGATTTCGGCGACGGGCTCATCGTGCAGAGCTCGCGAGGTGACTTGGTGGCAATCCATTGTTCGTTGTCTTCTTTCCTGCTTCTCGATCTTCAAAACAACCCTCCATTTCAGTGTTTTTAAAGGACGGAGGGGGGGTTTCCTCCCATGCTGGTTAGATATATTGGCGGCTACAACAGCGGCGGAGTGGAGGACGGCGTTCGGCGCTGGCCTTGAAGCCAAGAGCCGGGTCCCGCTTTCGGAGAACTGACATCTTACCCAAGACGATGAGCCAACAGGTAATGGAAATTCATGATTTGTTCATTGATCATCCGGAAGCTCCACCGGTCAGCGGATATTAGCGGGCATAATCTAGTCCCAAGGACGATCGCCTGGTTCGGAGGGACTGATTGGTGCCCGATTCGACGTATTCCGTCGCCGCCACGGTATGAAAACGTAAAAACGTAAAAACGAAACTTTTCTCCAATTTGATGGAGCCTTCCCCGACCCTGATGACATCTCTGTCACGAGGCTCTGAGTGCCCAGTCCAATCGTTCGGCCGAGTGCTTCGGTATTGGTCTGGTCAATTGGAGGGTGAAGCTGGACATGTTCAATTGGATTACTTGCACGAACCTCGAGCTCGAGCGTGTGCTTCGAGTCCGCAATACTCAAGTTACTCGTTCTCATCCTCCACTTCCTCCATCGTCACATGTCGAGGTGGCATTTGTTGCGTCCCTTCAGTCGTCTTGAGATAACCTTCCTTCTCGAGCCGATCCGCCTCCTCCGGCTCCATCAAGCCGCCTTGCCCTTGTCCCTTGTTCATTTTCATCTTGACCGCTGTGGGCACGAATGCAGAGACGGCTTCTTTCCTCAAGTCTCTGATGACTGGCTTTGCTTCGTAGACGGTTTTGGACTCGGCGACCGGCGCATCGGCCTTCGCCGCTTCGCCCTCTTCCTCCCGCCTCGCTGCGTTTTCAGCGTCTCTCCTTGCCCGGCGCTTCGCGTACCACTTGTCCAAAACCTCCTTTGGGATCGGCGGCGGCGTATCTCGTGGCATCGGGATATCTTTGACGTCCTCAGCCACATCTTGGTCGCTGCTCGACTCGTCTGATCCTCTCCTCCTCTTACCCAAGACTCCAGGCCCAGATCCAGAGTCCCAGTCTCGGTTCCAGCCTTGGCCAAATGACGGTGCTTTGTCGCCCAATGCATCCCTGGCCTTTTTTACTGCCCGGAGTTCCTTCTCGAGCCCTTCCAACTTCTGCGCCTCATGTTGTGTGAGTTTGCCGCCGCTCGATGTGATTGCTTTGAGGTCGTCGATTTGCGTCTGTATCCGTTCGGGGTTTCTGCGTGCGAGCTTCTCGTTTCGACGTCCCTGTATCTCGGCCTTGCCTAGGCGCCCGTGTCAGATGGTCAAGTGCGGGCAAATTTTAAGAGGAAAACATACCCTTCTTGATCGCCCTGGCCTTGTCAGCTTTGCGCTGAGCTTGAACCGGGTTATAGTTTCGTTCTTTCGGCATCTCACTGATTTTCCAGAGTTTCGCAGAAGGTTGGTTAAGTAAATGGCACGCGCAGGACTAGACGCGATGCCGGGGATGCTCCTGTTAGGGGTGTAACATGTGCTTTCAGGTCGCGACTTCCTTCAAGCCTAGAATGCTTCACCACAGCTTCCAAACCATTTACACGAAGGGACCCACTCTGCTTATTAATCTGGAGTGCTCCCTACCCTACACGTTTATCAATTGCTCACTCAACGTTGAAGGCCATGCTTTCACTTCTTCGTAGGAGAGGTCAATCATTATATTTCTTCAGTGTCAAAACGAAAACATGAAACATATACCCGCAAGAAGAGCCCAGTCTCTGAATCTTCAATGGAAGTTCGATTGGGTCGTGGTTTGTGCTACGACCGTCCGTGTTCAGAATGCAGCTATCGGCAAACAACAAACGATGCTAGACATGTCGATTTTTACCTGAAGCAAGCTACTCGTTAGGCTTAGATAGACACAATCCTTCCCGAAGGCGAGGCCGAGCGGCACAGGCATAGTTTCAAAACGCGGCCCGAAACTTCCTGCAACCGTTTCGTAAAGATTCACGACTTCCAGGAAGTTGTTCGTCAAGCTCACGACAACGCCGAAATAGAAACAAAGTTGTCAATTGAGATTGAAACTAGGGGTAGCTGGATAGATAGGCTTCGAGTTGATGTACATGGCCGTGTGGGCTATGCACCGTCAGCTCCATTCACCACTCGAATTGGCATCTAACGTCAACGTGCATCGATTGCAGGCTCACTTGCTAGCCTGCAACGGCACTAATGAAGAATCGCGGCTAGTCGTGTAACCTCTGTTCTGGTATACTTTCGATTCTATCTCAAAAATGGGTATCTTGCCTCACTTGACAACTCGCAATAGCTAAAATTTACCTGTCAGAAAACATGCATTCAACCAACGTCAACTACGAAAACGCCCAAACGCTGCTTCACATCTCTAGAACTTGTTATCCTCCATGCTGAAAAATCTTCCACGTAGAGTCTCCCTTCTCACCGTTTTCTCCACCATTGCATAACCCTTCTGATTATCGCTCCTCCTAGGATTCCATATGTCACTGGATTCTAGACTGGACGATGACGAAGCAGGGTCCAACATGGGGATAAAGTAACGGCTAGTAGGCGTTCCCAGTCCCTGAGCCGCAGTATCTTGGCTCGACTCCCTCCTATAGCCTTGGTTCCACGGTGTCGCCTGCATGGGTGGACCGGGGTTGAATTTCCCGGGTTTGGGAGTCTGCATCGTATCGCGCAAGAGATCCATGCCAAGTGTACTCATAGTATACCTTGATTCACGATCGTAAGGTGATATTGAACGATAGAGTTGATGTTCCTCCAGTACAGGGCCGAGGGGCCGAGATGCTGATGGCTGTCGCGGGTGATCTGCTCGTTCGCCCTGGCCTAAGGCTTGGGCAGCCTTCTCAGGCATCGTAGGAGTTTCCCATGGCCCTTGGACGCCAACCTGCGCAACCGTAGAATCAGCCGAGAGAGAGGCCTGGGAGTAAATTGAATCGGTATCAGAAACGGAGTTGTTGCGATCCCGAGTTGGACTATAAAAGCTGCAATGAGGCGAACGGGAGAAAACGGAGCTCCCTTTGGCGTTATGCTTAGAGCCTGTATCGGTGCCGATAATTTGGCTACCCTGCAACTCTCTTTTGGCCTGTAAGCTTTGGCGTATCCGGTATTGCTTGTAAATGGCGAAAAGGACAAAGACAATGGCAAAGAGTATGATACCCGAAGCCACGGTCCCGCCTACGAGCGCAGCAGTGTTTTGTTTCTTGTCTGATCTTTTGTTGGCTTCGTCGGAGAAACGAATGGTTAATGAAGAGATGTCGTTTCGGACTATCATAACGCCCAAGAGTGTTGGCGAGGCTCGTGTCGAGGTGAAGATGGTAACAAGTAGGCCGGCTAGGAGGGATATTGTAGGAAACTTGGTCAAGCACATATCGGCCATCGATCGATTCTCATGGTTTCGAGTAGATTGTATCTCGGCGTCGTTTCACGTTAAACAAAAAATTGATGATTTTAGACTATTTAAGCCTTTCACCGTGCCTCCCAAGAGTGTGGCCGTGGACCAAAAGGACAGTATAACCCGAACATGGCAACAAAGAATCCTGGAATAGAACCGAGTTCTTTTGCGTGTTCCCTTCCTGGTCTGGCTTGAACAAAGGCGTGTTCTTGAATACTCCGGACAAAAGCCCGCAAAGGGCCGGCTCTATCCACGCTTCATGTTGAGTATCCCGAACACACAGTTGGGTGATGGGCGACGATTCGGATAAAGACCATCATGTGTGCCTTCTCGAATAAAGGTGTCGTTGTCGGGTCGCCGCCGAGACGGTATGGCTCGGATCGCTTGGTGAGCATCAATGTTTCTTGTCAGGTAAGAGTCCCACATCGGGGTTTCTCTCGAAAAGACGCCGACTTTCCACGTAAAAGTCAGGTTTGGGGATGAGGCTCGTGGGTGGTTTTATGTTTCCAAACAAATCAGGAATCAACGCTAAGGCCACGTCCAGCCATGCTCAGAGAGATAAGGAAAGGGCTTAGGTAAAACAAAATTTCGAGGTATGCTTTCTTTCCAACGTGCTGTGAATGGTGCAACGCCTCTGGGTCTATCTGATAAAGTTGTTGGGGAAGCCCTGTGACAAAGTCCTGGGAAGGTGCCTCGCCTATCTAATCTCCATGCCTCCGACGATCCTGGGACATCCACTGATAACAGCGGCGACGCCGCATTGGCTTTTCACATGCATGTAAAGATCTCGTATCGACAGGGTTATCACGAAGATCTGATAGAAATGGCGGTCAAAGGAACAATATAAACCGAGCCGCCCTCCCATTCCGTCGCGGATTCTCGCACCTTGACACTGAAGTCTTGCAAAATGTCTTTGGCCGAGGTTCACCTCGCCCGGTTCCAGCAGACCGAGACGACCCCTGTCAATCTGAGGCACAGGCACCGGCACAGCCAAGTCAACATGGAAAACTGGTCGAGATTAGTGACTCCAAGCAAGGGAGTTGAACCACGGACTCTAAACCGAGACGCGACGATCCCATCTCCAGCCAAGCCAACTCCATCGTTCGAAGTAGCATGCGGCGGCATCCACACCTCCTGAGTGATTTCAAATGTTAGTTCGTGCCGGCGCGTGATACCAGCTGATATATGTGTATATATAGATCTATACAGATCCAAGTACACGTACATGCTCCTGTTTGAAGAGCTTGCCAATCACATCGCCAAGACATCCCTGCAGCGTTGAGCAACAGAGGGGGGGACAACGAGGCTTTCCTTCTGGGGGTATTCTGATACATCGCCGCGCCAAGGCTTTAGCCCATATCCATGGGAGGCAATGGGCGTCAAATGCCAACTCGAGCGTTGAAATCTGGTTCGCCCGGGGAAGAATACCAAAAGATTAATCCGACCATCGATACGGTGGAGGAATCTAGGGACGCCGGATGCCGTTATTTGACCGAGACTACTAGGGGCCTGTCGTAGGCGCTGCGCTGCGATGCGAGGCAAAGCTTGGCGACGAGATGGACTCATGCAAGCGGGAAAGCCTAAGACTGCAGTTCCGAGAAGAAGCTCCGAGTAGAAGTTCCGAGATTCGGAACTAGCAAGACTCTGCGACAACGCTGAGTGGTATTGGGCTTGCAGACCTAGAACGACCGCGGAGGCGAGCTAGACTGTACGAAGTACTGCGGGCCGGTTCGGGGAGTGAATGGCTGAATGGAGATGACAGATAAATATCTGTCTGTATCTTCCAGGCTTCCCAGGTTGCTGCCGCCGCCACACCGCCATGGTGGGGCTGCGAGTGGTGGTGATGGTGTCCCATTTGCAAGGCGCCCCCAAATGCGCTCTTCCGCTGCGAAAGCTTTCCCCATGTTATGTGGGCAAGCGGTGTGATGCCCGGCATGCGCGTGCTAGCAGGCTGATTGATGATGTTGAGCAAAGAGACCAGTGCGACGTCTTGAGGCAAATACTACGGTGCCATAATTAGTTCAGGTACTTTGCAGGGATCGTAATTTTGCATCTTGAGACGACGGCCCTTAGCCAGCAACACCTCAGGGACTTGGCCCGCTTTCTGGCATACCCACACCACGTACTGTAGTACTACGCAGTACAGCACCTAGAGATTTCAACAAGAGTGGCGAGTCTTCTTGCGCGCTGTTCTAGAAGAACCTCGTGGCGCCGTAGATCAATGTTATGTAAGTGCGCCTATCCAACCGGGCAAATTATATCACCTCTTGCCTGGGGGACTAAACATGAGGCTTAGCCGCTACTCGAGATGGTTGCGCCCGTTGGAGAAGTGCCGTCACGAGTTTATTGCCTTCAGGCCTTGGATAATTCAGCCGTTTGGATAGAGCGTCACATGTTTGCGATGCTAGCGCGGGACCGATCGAGTTTCGAATGCGGTTTAGGATGGTGGTTGCAAAATCGCACATTGTGTCGTCCGTACTTTGTGGGCATTCTCGGGACGGGCAGACAGGCAGGCAGGGATATGTAAAGTTACCTTATTGCAGGTCATCGTCGATCGACCTGGCAGTGGAGGAGTTGCGAATCGGGAAATCAGACAGGCAGACTCGACACTCCTCCTCCTCCTCCTCCTCCTCCTCCACGGTCTCATCCTCGACAACCACTGGAGGAATTGCCTAGCGCATCGACTGGGCCCGGTTAAAAGCATAACCGCCTGGTCTTTGCGCTCGGAACCGCACGCTGCTTATGTCCCTCACCCGTCGCCCATCCGATGGCTTCAGCATCTGTGGGTGGGCACTAGGGCGCCTGCGGCCGCAAACTGAGACGATGAGGTGCATGGTTTACATTGGCGTCGGTTGGCGTCTGGGTGGGAGGGACCTCATTTGACTGTGCTGTCTGGCGCCTTCTTGGAGGACCGGAGAATTCTGTAGCCTTACGGGCTCTGGAAGACCAATTTTTCAGGAGGTTGGCGAGGTATCAATGACAATGCGAGGAAAGCTGAACAGGCCTTTGCTGAATAGAGGCCGAACTAAAAATCGAACTAGGGCTCTGGGAGTGACGTCCCATAATGCCGGGTCTGTCCAATGGCCGCCGTACGTCCGACCAAAGACCCTGGGTCCAGGATCTTTCTTGCTTCTTTCCTCCCAAGCATGACCGATGGGCGACCCTTGTCTATTGGGCCACGCTTTGATCGAGAGCGAGTAGCCTCTTCTCCATCACCCCATGTAGCACAAAGTTTGAAAGAAGCCTTGCAACTGCTGCTCTTGTCATCCCCCAAGTCTCACAAACACACCATGGGGAGAAGCCGGGGCTATCACCAACGTCCACCCGCCCCCTGTCGGCCCGTGGGTTCAGTGGGGGTCCGACATGGGGTTCCATGCAAGTGCTCAGGGAGGCAGACACCAGCATGGCAGCGTATCAGGTACTACATACATAGTACGTTCTGCCGACCTGAATGGGCAAATCGCGCGCTCGAAAGGAAAAACAACACACTCGGCTGAGTTGATACCGTAGATCGTAGGACTTGTAGAGATAAGCTAGATCTCTCAGGTAAATAGTTCAATATATATATTTTCTTACTTTACTATATCTTACTTGGGCTAAAGCTGATGGTATAGCTGCGAGTTAAAAGTGTGAGACTCGGTAGTATTTTGGCGCCAATGCTCTTGCACGTACTGGGATCTCGAGTGACCTCGCTGAGCCAGCTTGGCCACTTTTCTCCCTGCAATGCATATCCAGCGCTATAAGCTAGCGAAGCATGTGCAGCAGCACGGTCCGCGGACGGTAAATTCCTCCTGCATGCGTGAATGTTTGTTTCTTCTAATGGAAACCAATCTCGTTCGTAATGAATCATCTGGTCGCGTCGACCTTTGATTCGTTTGGCGCATCTCGTCTCACCGTTCGAAGGCCAAGACGAATGGATCGCGGGTGTCCCGCCTTGCTCTTCGAATCTTCTAACCCGGGGCATGATTGGGACACGGGACCTCCAGTTTCCAGATGGACGGGGAGGGTGGGGAAACCCACACCCACCAAAGCGGCAGAATCATGTGAAGCTGTGGTGTACGGTAGTTTCCTCGATCAACTCGTGCTTGGGACCCAGATTAGCTTCATCGCGAAGGCCCTTACGTCGTCGATCCGCGCGTATTTCGGGCGGCATGCTGGAAAAGTGGCAACCTCTCCACGGGACCGTTGGTAGCAGAGCTTGACCCTGAATATGTCTTTGAATGTTATTAAAGTAGAGTCCTCTCCTGAAACGCAAAACAGCTTCTTGCAGATGACGAAGCGGAGCGTGGGGTGTCATACCACAGAGTCTCATCCAATGCAACCGGCCGAGTACACTGTACTTGACAGAGGTAATTGCTTTTAGCCGAAGCGAAGTAGCTGGTACTCAGAAGCCCGGAAGTACCAGCTCGGTACTGAGGACTCAGCCGGGCTAGAACATGCAGCTTGGTCTTGGCTGCGGCTGTAAGCCATGTTGGGTGGAAGGCTACTAATCGGACGTCAGTTACAGCGGAAGAGCATGCTATCTAGCATAACCCGCACTCAGAGGGCTGTTGATCGGCGGTGGCGCACTGAGACAAGAAGGCCTCAGACATTCGTAGACAGTGGTCAGACTGACCGTTGGAGCAATGTCCTACCAGCTGTAGAATTTTCAACACCCGCGTCTACAAGTCTAGAAGTTAAGGGCTCGGACATCTGAGACCGAAGTTGAAGCAACAGGTCAGCATGCTCAGCAGCAACGAAAATACCTAGTCGATAAACCCTGAAGCTGCGCTGAGCGGGATGCATGTGGCGTTCGGTCACCTTGTCCTAGATGCTCGGCCCACCAACAGCTTCGACCCTTGGCGACCAGGACAGCCCTTGTTCCCGAGCAGGCGCGTGGGGCTTGGATGGTTCACTAAATACTGCATCGTTCAAGACTCATGGATGGGGAGCGTCTCCCTTGCCTGCTTCCGGAAGAGGGATACGGAGTCGCTCATTGGAGATATTTCCCGCACCCGTGAGCACAGTGACGTTGGATACGTCAGGAAGTAGTGCTCGAGGGCGACGCACGCTGGCGGTAGAGTGAGTGGACGGGAGATGGCTGAACCGTTGGACCGAGGTGGTACTGACTCGACCCAAGGCATCGCGGCGTATGACACAGGTAAGGCAAGGCGCGGAGCGGTAGTTTACGGGAGGCCGTGGGCTCGTGGTTTTGGCTTAGAACTATGGCAGAAACGTGGCCAAGGAGCTTGTTCCGACTCTCGAGCATCGATCCCGGGTGTGGCCGGCGTCCAAGAGTGGTGAGCTGCCTTGAATGGTGCCGGAGATCAAGGCCTAGCGTCTCCCGACCGAAAAAGCCACCAGGCTAGGCCCATCAGTAGCTGACGCTGTGTCGGTTTCTCCAAAGTCCAACGAGACGCATGGGTCTGGCCGACGCCTCTTTCGACGGCCCTTGACCGAAGGCCCGGCCGGCAGTGACCAGTCATGCTGTTGACATTCGTCAGCCTGTGTGTGAAGAAGCGAGCCCGAGAGGATGTGACTTCGAACTGCGATACCAATCCAAGCACGAAGCGGCGCTCACAAGACGGCCACAGCGGATGTTTTTGGTGTTAGTGAATGGTTCGTGAGTGCGGTGTAGCTTGCGCTCTCGGGATTTTTGCCCTGCGGACAGCGCGCTGGCGCCTCTACCATCTTAGACGGGCCCAGCACGATAACATTTTTTCGATGCCACCTCACGGGAGCTTGGGGTCTCTTGGATACGCGAATGACAATGCGCGTCGAACCCGAGGTGCATATCAAGTCACTGACGTCTAATTGCTCCCGTCTGCCAGCTCCCTGTCTCGATTCGCATCCTCCCCCAGGACCAGGACGGGGGGGCCTCGTGGTGGGGGTCCAGATACCTTGTCCTGGGCCTCATCTCGGCGCAGATCTCCACCTTGGCTTTGGGCAGGATCCTTGAATAGTGCATTCGCATTGGGGACTAGGGGGGAGGGGGGCACTTGATTTCAGTGGGTTTCCAGTGGATGTTGGTGGGCGATGGTGGGCACTAAGCGCTGCAGGTGGTGCCGTGGTGGACTGGTTCTCGCTCCTCACTCGGCGGACGTTCCTCAGCGTGCGAGCAGCCAGCCCGTGTCCCCTCCAACCCTCCATCCGATCCGGTTCCCCTCCGCTTGGGCTCTCCTGGGCTTCCTTCCATTCTCCCACCATCCACCACCGTCTCGTTACTGGCGTGAGCCTTTTGCCCATCCAACACTTGCGAGGCAGTGTTCATCTCACTCCTATTCTCACCTCAGCCTCTTGCGGACACTGAATAGCATCATCAACACGCGGTTTGAGGGTTAACTTTAAGAATCCATTTGGCCAGCTGTTGTACGGTGCAGCGGCGCAACTCAACTTTTTTCCCTCCCAAGGTCTAAGGTAGCTGCCGCACACTCGGACACTTTGACTCTTTTCCTCATCCCGGGCGAACGTGGGGGGAATTCCCTCCTCGTCATCCGTTTCTCTCTCTCTCTCTCTCTCTCCCTCTCTCTCCCCTCCAAACACCTCTCCAGAGCAACATGTCCGCCAGCACATCGACACGTATCACAACTTCAAGTCCATCATTCGCAATGAACACAACGATAACGGAACACGACTGGCGCTTCCCGCGAAGGCCTGGGAGGTCCGATGAACGGATCAAACCCGCCGCGCAGCAGCATCACTCCTCGGCGCACCGCAAGTCCGCTGCCGCTGGTGCGGGCTCTGGCGCTATCTTTCGTCAAGTGAACGCCGACCTCAACGGGACCTACTCGGCTGCCAAGGAGGGACTCCTCGACCCTTCTCTGTTTCCTGCTATGCCTGATGCTCAAGCCAGAATGGACCAGAGCCTCGAAAAGATGCAGGCCGAGGATCCGTTGGCCACGCAGATTTGGAAGTTCTTCGCCAAGACTAAGCAACAGCTGCCGAATCAGCAGCGCATGGAAAATCTGACATGGCGCATGATGGCCCTGAACATGCGTAAGAAGAAGCAGGAGGAGGACGAGCGGAAGAGCCACAATAGGTATATTATACTCGTCTATTTCCAATCCCTCTTCTCCGCCGCTACCTTTTTGACTCGTCGATCCGACAATATGACGTGCTGACATGGGCCTCATCACAGGCTCGCCCGGCCCGCGACGCAAAACATCCCCAGTGGAATAGCTCAGCTGCGACAATCTTCAGAGCACACCTTTAGCCAGCCTGAGCCCATGAATCTCGACGACTTCATCTTTGCCGACAATGCAGCGACGCCCCTGGCGCTGGAATCCCCTCAAGCCTTGGGGAATAGGGTTGGTGAAGATAGGTTAGGCAGCTCTATGGCCTCCGCCATCCCCATCAAATCCCGCAAGGATCCGTCGAACCATTTCGTGCCCCAATCTGTTCCCGTGCCGGCACTTCATCAGACGAACCCGAATGAGTTCAATTATGTTCAACGCCATCAGCGCAAGACGAGCATTGACGACCGTCGTGTAAGTTACCCTTTTGATTTTAGCTATCGTGTGCCCCTCTCCCCCCTGCTGGTAGTGTCGTCCGGTCTCCTATCACCCTCTTACACTCCTTGCTCGTCGTTATGTAAGAGAACGACACTGATCAGAACCCGCGTAGACTCGAAAGCGTCCAGCCAACTTTTCTCCCCAGGTTCCTGCTGTGAACAGCAGCGGTGGAGCGCAGACAGACCTGGAGCTTGACTCTGAGCTCCATGACTACTCGCTTGACGCTCCCCAGCAGACCAGCATGCGACAGCCCAACAATGTCGCCGTTCCTTTTGGTCTGGACACCTTCATGGAGAATGACACCATCATGAACTCCGCTACTGCCTTCCAGCAGAACTTCTCCTTCTCTCCCTCCACCTCTCCAATGATACCCAACGGCCCTTTCTCCAACATGTACCATAGCTCTTCGGTGCCATCCTCGTCACTCAACAATGTTGATATTTATTCTCCTCCAGGATCCGCTTATCACTCGACTGTCTCAACGCCCCATGCTATCCCTGAACAGGATGGGCTCTTCTTCTCCTCGCAGGACATGCGCTCGCAACGTTCTCAAGGTTTTCAGCAAGGCGCTTCTACTATGAGCAACCTCATGGGCCAACATTTCATGTATGGACCCAACGGCAACAGTAACAGCAATGGGAGCGTTATGTTTTCTGCTCCCCAAACTGTCTCGGAATCTGTTTCCGCGTACAGCGCTGCGCCCAACGCCTTCGGCCACATCGATCCATCCCAAGTCTTCCAGTCCGAGCAGGCTGTGACTTCCCCAACCTTGCAAATGCAGCATGATAGCATGTTTTCGTTTGGCGCCGATTCCGATGAGGATGAAAGCCATGCGTTTGCCGAGCGCAACCTCAGCATGCCCAAGGAGCTCCCTTCTTCCGTTGACGAGAGCGGTTCGATGGGATGGGATGCATCGCTTCCAGGCCAGTTCAGCACCAAAGCTGCCCGTTTCCCCGGTGGACCGCCTCGGAAACAGGTTATGATTGGAGGCACGACTACCGACTACGTCGATGCCAACGGTGATTGGGATGGGTCTGGACTCAACAGATCTCAGTCACAGTCATTCAGACTCGGAAACTCTAGGAGGCAGCAGAAGCTCCCGAGAAATGCCTCAACGCCTTTGCATATAGTTGGGAAACTGAACGGGTTTGAACAACTCGCTCAGTCGATGCCTATGTCGCCTGAGGGCGACGGCAACGGCAACGGCACAATGTCTGGGTTTTCTTCCGTCGCACCGAGCCGCCCCTCCTCACCTCCGGTCTCCAAGCACGGATCTACGACAAATCTGCAAGCAGCCGGAGGTAACGGGAACGACGGAAATGCTCCGACCACTTGCACCAACTGTTTCACCCAGACGACTCCTCTGTGGAGACGAAATCCCGAAGGTCAACCGCTATGTAACGCTTGTGGGCTATTTTTGAAATTACACGGCGTCGTTCGACCCTTGAGCTTGAAGACTGATGTGATTAAGAAGCGAAACCGGGGCTCCGGGTCGAATGTCCCTGTGGGAGGAACAAGTACCAGGTCTAAGAAGAATAATTCGGCAGCGGCCTCACGGAAAAACTCGACTCTCTCGATGACGACAACAACTGCCAACGGTAATAAAGACCATCATAACAGCAACAACGACAACAACAACCGCCATAACAACAGTAAAAACAACAATAAAAACAACAACAACAACAACAACAACAATGACACTGACAACCAGGCCAAGGTTACGACTCCGCCAGCTTCTAACAGGCCATCCAGCAACAAGGAAGCCGAAAGCCCTCCAAGCGGTCCTGCTTCCGGAATTAGCACAGCTGGAAGCACCCCCAATAGCCACTTTGGAAGCACAGGGTCTTCAAGCGGGGCAGCTGCTGGGAAGGCTGTAGTCCCGATTGCTGCAGCTCCGCTGAAGCCGAGCCCTGGGCCAGGGGCATCGTCAACATCCAGAGGGACGACTGCTTCCTCGAAGCGACAGCGTCGGCACAGCAAGAGTGCGAGCGGCGAGGCTTCTATGGTTATGGACATCGATAGCCCTACCTCGACAACATCTAATGACGGTGTACGACCTTTGGGCTCCACCCCTACACTGTCAACAATGTTGCCGGGTGGTATGACGGCAGGGAGTTTTGGAATGAGTCAACAGCGGCCGGCTGTGGGCCCTAGTCTGATCTCAATGTCTGGAAGCCAGTCTGGTACCATGATAAACGGGGTAGGACCCCCTGCTGGGCCCCAGGAGTGGGAGTGGTTGACGATGAGTCTATAACCACGACGCCACATGGTAAATTTCACCATTCTATCATGCTATAGAGTTTTGGCTCCATGTTTTGGATACATGTTGGTAACAAAGGAGCAAATACCTACCTGCGGTATTGAGCTCAGCTCCTTTGAAGGGTGTCGATCAATCTTCACGGCGCCCGCAGCTCAATTTAATGTTGAGTTTCATCGGCCCTCTCTGGGCGTTGCGAGAACTGCTAGACTTCGGCACCTCCATGGGCTATGCGGTAGACGGCTTCTTCGTATATGAATTTCTGGGGCAATTTTGCCCTGCGCTATGTTTTTGTGAAGGAAGAAGGTGCTTTGGGTGGGTTACTTGGTCGACTTCAACTTACGAGACAAACATGACTGTACGAGACACGGATTTCCTGTGGAGGATGGTTTCTCACCGTTATTGGTTTGTGCCTGGTCGAGACGCATGCATTACAAGTCAATGTGTGCGGGACGGTTTATTTGGATTGGATTATAGATGGGAGAAAGGCGTATCGGCGACATGAGGCTCAATATGTGGCAGCTCCGAAGCGAGTCTGAGAGCATACCCGTCACAGAACAAATACCCGTGAGCAACAGTCACATTGTCAGAGAGGGACTTATCGTTTTAATGCCTTGGGGGGCCTTTTGCACTTACTCGCTTTGAATTTGGACCAGCGATATCACGAACTTCTCTACGGGACAGCAGGCTAGATTGGAGGTCGGATCTAATTTTGGTATTTACTAGGATGATATGGAAGGACGCGGTCATGGCTAGACACCAACCCCCGGTTGGTGACAGAGTGGAGGATGGCGCGGTATTCTTCTACCTTGGCTTTGGTGTAATAGAAGCGCTCAAGATGAGATATTCCCATCGCCTAAATGACTGTGTACGGAAAGTAGAGAACATCTCATCCATCTCAATCTGGGTTGCCTGTTGGTGGCGGGCTGGATGGCTCCCCGAGACAGCAGTACACCATCATCAGTATACCCTGCAAGTAGGTGTCGGGGAATTGCTCTCATCCCAAGCCTTCTTCCAGGGTCTCTCTGCATTGTAACTTGTTCCTTGGATTGGAATTTCCGCATTGTCAAAGGATCCAATCTAGGCGCCGTTCCAACCGTCATCCCTTATCATCATCGTCATTGTGGTTCTCAGCTTCTTATCATCACATCACCACGTCTCCTCGGGCCTTTCAAAGGGTAAATTGCCAACACCACCATGCATCCTGTCCAATTTCATCATTGATCTAACCCGTCTCCGTCATCTTCACATGCTAGCTCACAGTGGTATTACACGACCACCACACTGGTGGTAAACTATACATGCGCCGTGCATGTAGCACGCCTGGAAACTAGACGCATGGTCAAGCTAAGCTTCGAGAGGCCGAGGGGATAGAAATCCAACTCTCCCGGCTCCCCTTTTCTCGACTCCCTACCCGTCGAGATGTTCGGTCTCGGATGGCGATCATAACACATGGTCCCGCAGGCCTGATTAAAATCTCCATGCCGGTAATCGCCATGCCTTCTTGTTGCATCAGACGACACGCATGGGCGTGTACTCGAGCAAACCGAAGCCAGGGGGGTACCTGGTAAAGTGTGGGAGACTGCATCAAGCTAGGGACGACATGCATCGACCTGCAAGCCCATGGGCAACTGATAAGGCTCCAACAAGCAGCTTGCGCAACGAGCACGAAGCAATGCGCGTATGAGAGGGGAATGTCGTGCCATTATCGCCGCGGCAGGTTCCCACACCTGTAGTAGTGCGAGAGCGCCATGTTGACCACGTTGATGGATCTACGGACTAGCTTGGGCTAAGAACTTGATGGCAAGGCGAAGTGTTAGCCTTATGAGTCTACCGAGCGGACTGGAAGACGTAAAGGTAACCAT
This sequence comes from Microcera coccophila, assembly GCA_024112705.1. Lineage (NCBI taxonomy): Eukaryota > Fungi > Ascomycota > Sordariomycetes > Hypocreales > Nectriaceae > Microcera > Microcera coccophila. The sequence continues at coordinate 42,356 of JAMYIC010000103.1, forward strand.
GATATAGCCCCTGGATCCTCGCGACTCACGAATAGTGCAAAATACTGCCGTAGTGTATTTGAACAGAGCTTTATCACGTAGTATTGACTTCTACCATTGCTCTTTGGCGGCATGTGGCCACCGTCCTCCCCTATCCCGCTGCCATTATAGTAAGGCGAAGCCTGATAGCCGACCACGTCGACTCCCGCACACTCATTCCGGTCGCCGTCCAACTCCATTCAAGAAGAGAAGAACAGATGCAGCAGGGAGAGTAGAGCATGCAAACAAATTGTTATGATAATACAAGAAAACGCCATAAAAGAGAAAAAAAAAAAAAGGGGGGGGGGTGTTT